>CM076574.1:618934548-619077016 GCA_034641835.2 Pinus albicaulis | reverse complement strand
GAAGCCCGAAGCGAAGGCCCTAAGCTTCAAAAGTTCCACTATCATATATACAATAAAGCTACCAGAAGAAGGAGATTACATGGTTTAGTTTGAAGACATTTTGAGGCAACTGACCTGCTGTTCTTGACTTTTCACAAGGAAAAGCCATCCCCAAGTGGAGCCAGTGTTAGGCTCCTATACCAATAGGTGTCATTTTTCATGATTGTCTTGATTGAACTATGGAATATGTTCAAACCTTTTTCTTGAGCAAAGGTGTTCCATATTCTTGAAAAACCAAAAAATCAAAAAAATTTAAAAAAATGTAAAGAGGGTATACCCTAAAAGAAAAATCAAAGGGTAATAAAAATAAAATGGTCAAAAAAGTGAAAGAAATGAACCCCAAGCAAAAAATAGACCAAGGAAAGTGTGCAAATCCAAATGCCACTACTATTTCATTTTTTGTAAATAAGTGATTGTGTGCAGCTTGTCAAACTTTTGCCACAATTTATGAAGAGTCAAACTGTTTAAACTTGACTTATTCATGTTTCAATTTCATGTTGTAGAATAGAGAATAAATATCTGACCAAACAGTTTAATCTTGGCAGATAAGTAGATAGGTAGAGTTAATAAAAGGTGCTCAACAGCAAAAAATAGACCAAGGAAAGTGTGCAAATCCAAATGCCACTACTATTTCATTTTTGTAATAAAGCAATTGTGTGCAGCTTGTCAAACTTTTGCCACAATTCATGAATAAGTCAAACTGTTTAAACTTGGCTTAATCATATTTCAATTTCATGTTATAGATTAGAGAATAAATATCTAGCCAAACAGTTTAATCTTGGCAGATAAGTAGATAGGTAGAGTTAATAAAAGGTGCTCAACAACTTAATCTGAGCTCTTGGATGTAATAAGGGTAGAATTAGATAGATTTGCCTTGTAAAAAAGAAAATATTGATAAGGGTTTGCAAGTCTAAATGCACCCTAATAAAGAAGAGAAAATGGTAGTGTTAAGTAGATAGGGTAGGTAGATGGTGCTGCAAAGTGTTTTCTGATGAATGATGCTGCTACATGTTTTTGATCCTTTACTTTCATCACAAGTACTAAAGCAGGAAATACACTGGAAAATCACAGCAAGCAGAATCAAACTCATTAACTTCCCTCATCACTTTCCCCTCAAAATTTTTACTAATTTCCCCCAAAAGTACTAAGGTATTTGGAGATCAAAAGGGCTCAAGGCATTTCCTTGACTTCTGGAGGGACCGGACCCTCGGCCTAATGATCAAAAAGACCTAAGTACATGAGATAATCCTTCATTGTAATCATCCATCTTTAACCTTGTCCTAAGTAAAATCTTATTTTACTTAGGAAACTCATGCAAAATTTCATAAAAACCCCTCAAGATAACTTGCTATTCTAAGTTTAAGTGTTGAAGATAAGATATTGCAATTTACTTAAGAAGTTATCACTTTCTTAGATGTGCAAAATGTTGTGAGTTTCCCTTGTCCCTTTGTCATATTGATGTTTAACTTTATTTTACTAAATCCCTAGTAAAATTCCCTATCCTAAGTATATAACTCCTTTTTATAAATACCCCAAAAACCCTTCTATTATAAAGTTTAACCAAAGTAATTATTTTCCCAAATATTCATTAAAAACCCCGCTTCACAAGCCCTTTGGTTAAATATATCTTTATATTATAATCCCGCCCTTATGGTAATTAGATAATGTTATTTGTTACCATATAATAAAAACATATATACAAAAAAATTTAAACATACGATATGTATGTTTAATACAAAAATATGAATAAAACTAAAGTTTTAATTCCAAATAAAACTTCGGAAAAGTCTCGTGCCACCGTGGTTTGTCCACCTGGCATTCCACTTAACCAAACCCCGCCGCAACCCCTTTCTTTACGCATACTGGATTAATTAGTCATCAGGACTAATTAATAACCTTTTTCCGCCTATTAGATATCTCCCGGGGTGATTAGATTAAACCTTAAATTGTTTTAAAGCCCGACGGGCCCACACCTGAATCCTCCGCTTATTCCCCCATCGCTTCAACCGTCAGATCAACCCTCCGCAGATCAACGATCCACGTAAACCCCGCTACCCATCCTTTGTGAGAACTTTAACCAGCGGGGGATGGGTGGTATTTGAATAGTCCACCATCCACGTGGCGATCACTTTGTGGAATCGCTTCCCTCCCGACTAATACCACCCTCGACCAAAAGCGGTGCGGGGACTTACCGCTTACTGCTTACCGCCCGACCTTGCATACGTCAGCCCGTACGTCGATGACGTCACTCCTCGGAAAAATTTAAAAAAACCCTTTTAACTTGTAAATAAAGCCATTTTTCCGTGTTTTTCTGTTATTTTCGTTATTTGAAAACGACAGTACTCCCTGCTGCGATTTTCGAATTTCCACTGTAATTGACTGATTCACTCCAAGATTCCGCTGCGCCCGTGTTCCGTTGGCTGGGCCCCGCGAATACCGTTATCGTTAAAGAAACCACCCTCCCTCTAAAACATATTATCC
This sequence comes from Pinus albicaulis, assembly GCA_034641835.2. Taxonomy (NCBI): domain Eukaryota; kingdom Viridiplantae; phylum Streptophyta; class Pinopsida; order Pinales; family Pinaceae; genus Pinus; species Pinus albicaulis. Next base: position 619,074,496 of record CM076574.1, on the reverse strand, counting down.
TTTTCCGCCCACCGCAAGTAAACTCAGCCTTTTGTTTTTCGCCGAAATAGTACGAAAAAATTATCACTCCAGTCTTCCGCAGGTTTTAAAACTCAGTAATTGTTCCCCTCGGACCAGTCAAATTGTGCCAATTTCCTTCATTTTAGAAATCCCACCCGCATGTGAGGAATACTATAAAAAACCTCCATTTTGAATCCACAAGAACCAAAATGGAGGCCCCTATAGCCTTCCGAATATCACTCCACCGAATGCTCTCACCGTGAATTGGAATATTTACCTTTAATAGATGAAGATTTCCGTATTAAAGACTTCCGCATTTTGATGAAAGTCCCTTTCGAGTTATCACGCGTGCAGTCGAATACCAAAGGGGCAAGATCTCATCGGGTTGTGGGAATCCAATCTCCCAAGGTATCTCATCCTTCGGGCCATTATTTTCCCAGAAATTATCCACTGCTATCATGCCAATTATGATCCAAATCAGAAAGCAGTTTTATCCCCAAGTCAAAGCGTATCAAAATCAAAGAGTATCAGTGGATAAAGTGTATCAGGAAAAAGTCAGAGTGAAAGGTCAAAAAAAAGTTACAGAGCAGTCAAAGGTAAACAGTAAAAATGAAGTTACAGAGGCAGTAAAATGGTAAAAATAAATGAAAGTACTTTCACCAAAATTGAAGTTTGTTTAAAGTGAAAGTAAAACAATCAAAAGAGCAAGAAAGTAAAAAGATGAAAAAACATAACAAGAAGGAACATTTTTGCAGAAATTGCATATTTTAGTCATATTTTTGCAGAAACTATTGTGATCAATCCAAGATGAATTTTACAACACTGAAGGAGGTTTATGTTCTTAAGAGGGCCATCTACAAAAACCTCTCTCAATTTTCTAACAGCCATTATGGTTTTGGAAATATTAAACAATGTTGGAAAGCACTTTTTGCAGAAAAATCCTGTTAAGTCATCATTTTACAGAGAATATTGTGGCCAATTAGAAATACATTTTACAAAACTGAAGGAGATTGTTGTTCCTAAGAGACCCATCTACAAAAACCTATCTCATGTTTTCCACAGTGATTTCAGGCTGAGAGATACATGCACATATTTAGAGGCTATTTTTTAGACTCTGTAAAACTCTGTTTTACACATAATTTTGCAGAGCCTATTGTGAACAGCTGGAGAGGAATTTTAGGAAAGTGAAAGAGGTTTATCTCAAAAACATATTTATCTACAATAACCTTTTTAACTTTTTACATATCTATTACTGATTGAGAAATACAAAGATATCATTGGACCCCAAGTTTGCAGAATTGTTGGAGCAGATTGCACAAAGAAAGGAAGCAGTTAGTGACTTGGATGCCTCATCATCAACTAAGAGTTGGATAAAATTCGAATTCTTCTCTTTGTCATCACCTATCCATAAAAAATAGTGCCAAATAGATGCATTAGTTTGAGTGTCCTTTAATTAAGTTCTATTTATGTAAATAGTTGGAGAGATTTGTGAACCAATTTTGATATTTGTTTCAAGATATTTTAGTTTAGAATTTGTATAAATACTCCACTCTTGGAAGCATTTGGGGTGGATTCTATTACTCTGTTGTAACATTGACATTTTCGGAATAAAATCATTTTGGAGAAATTTATTCGTGGCTTACTGGATGACGATTTAAAGCACTGGACTTCTTACAGGATTCATGTGTTGGACTACAGTTCAATAAGTTTTTCTACCCTTTTGTCTGAAATACTATATTAGTTTATAATATCATCATATCCATTTCTGAATAATTTACATAAAGGATTGAAACAAAATTTTCTTAATTGTACTCTGTTTTCAAATGTGATTATTCTTAATGTTTTCTTCTAAATTAGTTATAAGCATGAATTCTTAAATGCTCCTGCTTTGCTAATTTAAACATTGTTGATTACTATAATAAAGAATTCTTCATTGCTCTTTTTTTGTAGTCATCTCATTTCTTTCTTTTGAACATGGTGAAAGATTCTTAGCTGCCTTTCATCCCTTCAAGATCATCCCATCCACTTTAAAATTTAAGGATTGTTCTCTATCTAGCTATCTTGCCCTGTAATACCATCTTGTGTTTAGAATAGAAATCCAGTGAAGCCATCCTTTGACTCCATAGCCCAATGGACTGAAAGCTCTCAACCTTGCCCTTAGTTTTGTGGATTCCACCATTTTCCCAAAACAAACTTTGAATCTATAACTAGCCTAAAACCTTCTAAGAACAAAGATAAATTATAAAGAGAGAGCCATATCTGGATGCAGATTGGCTAGATTCTGCATCTAAAAGGTTGGTTTGTGGTTACCTCGGGTATACTTTCCTCTTACACAACTTCTAGGAAAACCTGAGTGATAACAGAACCTTAGGGCCACCAGGAGGGAAGGCCATGCCCAGAGCATCTGGTAACCAAATTGAGTAAAAAAATATTCATTTCTAATAGATTTCAATGTTTTAAACTCATTTGAACAGGTTCCAAGAGAATTTGATACATGTAAATAGAATTTCTAGGAAATTTGAGCTAATACAGAGGCCCAAGCTATGGTGCTGGACTAAGGAGATGTAGCCCAGGAGAGCTGAAATTCTTCATCAAAACTCTGTTTTAATGGATTATTTTGTCATGGTTTGCTGTTATTTATGTTTATGTTTTTCATCCATTTACATTCATGCTTTATGATTTCAAAAACACTCATAAAATTCAGTTTTAATTCCTCTTTTTACACACATATGCAACAAGCGAACCTGCGCATCAAGCATAAGATCAATAAATAAGTTTTATATCTTAAATTGAAATTAGTACAGTGAAACTAAAATTAAAATTCAAATAATGTTGGTATCAGAGCATGGTTGAAAGGAAAGGTTATTTTATTGATAGTTGTTTGCAGATTTGTGCAAGTTAATGGTTGCAATTTTGTGATGCTGACAAGGTTAAAGTTACAGAAAGGTGAAGGGAAGTTGTTGGTTGCAAGTCCTAAGATTAGGACCAGAAGAAGGAGAGCTGAAAGAGAATAATCCTCACCCAAAATTCCACACATAACTGCACTTGAAGAACCTGAAGTTTTGTCTCAAGAAGTTGGGATTGAAGAGGTGCAATTTGTACAAGAAGTTGAGTTGATTGAAATGGTACAAGTATCAGAGGCTAAGCTTGAATCATTAGAAATTATGTCAGGTGTTGGAGAGACTCAAGGACATTCAGAAAATGAATATGTCAAGAGATACTTCAAAGACATTTAGAGAATGGTTAGAATAACATTTGATGCATTCACTGCAAAAAGAGCAGGAGGAGGTTGTAAGCCTCCATATGGAGAAGGAAATTCAGATGGTAAGACGGAAGAAGATAAGAGTTCAAAGGGAAGCAGAGAAAAACCACCTCCATCTCCACCATCTTCATCATCCTCATCATCCCCATTTTCATCATCTTCCACTTCAACCACAAAGACCACTCACACTCACTCAAAGGCCACAAAAGGAAAGAGTCCATTACTCAAATTGGACATTAAGTTTGAAGTACCCATGTAAATGGCGAGGTAAATGCAAAGGGGCTTGAGAATTGGATACGTAAATTGGAGGTGTATTGTAGAATTCAAAACCTTCATGAACACGACATAAAGATATGGTTGGACTCTTTAAGGCTAGAAGGAGATGTACTAGTTTGGTGGGAAGAAAATACTCAAGAGGAAATGTGAATTCATGGTAATATATCCATTTCTTCCATTAAAAGACAATTTTCTCCATTAGCCTATATGTAGAAATCTATTATGATTCAGAAAAATTTTAAGCAGCTCAAGGGTAAAAAAGTTTAAGAATATACCCAACAGTTTAGAAAGAGAGCTTTGTTGTTAGGGGTAAATTTGAATTCCCAAGATACACTTTTGAAATATATTGGGGGTTTAAATTCCTATTTGAAGTATACTATTCTTATGTTTAACCCAAGAAATTTAGATGAATTTTGTGTACATGACACACACTTAGAGGCAAGGGGAAAACAAGGCATAGATGAGAAAGGTGAAAGTGAGGGTAAAGGAAAAGGAAAATTTTATGGAATAGGAAAAATGAATAGCTCTGTAAAAAGAGAGAAGGAAAAACTCACATGCAAAAATTGTTCAAACAATGTCCATGATGAATACCATTACCGGCAACTTCATCCAAAATTGAAACCCAATAGACTGAAAGCCAAAGAGAAAGGTAAAACTGTTCTTATAGCTGAACATGACTTAGGGTCAGATTCAAGAGATGAGACAAATATTACAACCATGGGTTTGAAAGGTAAACATGTTGCAAGCACTAGTACTTCAATTTTTTCAAATGATACTCATGATGAAGATACAAGAATATAACTTTTCCATATTAGAGTTGTCTCTAAACATAGCAAAATTGATACGTGTTTTGATAGTGAGTCAAGCTAACTTGATTTCTGAAGGTTTTGTTAAGAAACTAGTCCTCGAAACTATTAGACATCCAATACCATATCCTTTGGGTTGGATATGCAAGAATGAAAATGTGAAGGTTACAAGGAATTACTTACTAATATTTTCCATTAACTCAAACTTTCTTGATGAAGTTGAGCTTGCTGTGGTGTCGGTTGAGATATTAGGTATTATATTAGGAAGTCCTTATTTGTATGATAGAAAAGATGTATTTCATCGCCATGAGAACAAGTACCACTTGTTTAAGGATGGTATTGAGTACATAATTAGAGAACAAAAGAAGAAGACAGGTTTGTCTCTCTTACATGCAAGTGAATTGAAGAGGATAGTGAATGCAAGTTAGAACTTGAGATTGTTGATGATCAAACAAAGAGATGTATTGGAGCACACTTTTCAAAAGAATGCTTATGATTGCAATGAGTTGTTTCAGGATGTTAACATGTTTCCTTTCAAAGAAGGTAAAAAACATTTGTAGCGGTCAGCAATAGTGTTGAGCGATGTTGGAAACAACACGCCGATACTAGAGGGTGAAAAGGTTAAAGAGAAAGCGACAAAGAAGGTTGGAAAAGAAGGCATGTGTTCCACAAATGCTTATTGCTATTTTCCAAAAGGTACATGGCAATGGTGAAGATACTTGGCCAAGAGTCAACGCAAGGTCAAGGTAAAAGCAACAAAAAATCGCCATGGTGACAGTGTGCAAGGTGATAAAATTTCTAAGTTTCCTTTGATCGTTGACCAAGGTAGGAACAAAATGGTTTCGACAAAAATAGATTGATGTTATGCAAATTTAGAAATATTGTAGAATGACTGCAAGGGAAGGTTGCAAGAATTATGGAGAAAGTTGACTTCTTGTGAAAAGCTCCAAATGGTGAAATTGGGAAAATTTCAATGGATAGAGACTGGAAGGGTGAGGTAATAGTACGCTCATCCACATAATCAATAATCAACAGAGATTTTAGGGGCCAAAAGGCTTCTAGTGGGGAGGAATGATCAGAGGCTCAATATTTTAGATCAAAAATGAAAGTTTTTAGAATTGACTGAAACCAAAACGAAAATTACCGGCCCGTTGCAAGGAATCGAAAGAAACTCATTTTGTTGAAAATTGAATTCGCATTAGAAAGTTATGGTCTGTTGATCGTCGTTCAGAATAGGCAAATTTTTATTAAAAATTTGCAGAACAGGTACAGGCTAATGACATGGAGCCCAATCAGTATTTAGAGAATATTCTTTAGTTTTAGTCCAATGGGACTGTGACAATTGTCACTCTGGGATTCACCAGTTTGGTTTGTGAAGGAAAAATTTATCTAATGACCTCCTAAAGTTGAGTTTGGATTCATGCTAGTATGTGCTGGAAATTTCTATTTTTTAGTTAATTAAGGTTATATATATATATATATTATTTCTTTTTTTAAATTTCAATTAATTTTAAATTACATTTCAAGTCCACACATATTTATATTTTAAACAATATCAATGTTTCAAGGTATGGTGGAGGAAATTTTTTTATTAATGGTTTGGGTTGGCATATTAACATTACAATGGTGGCAATGTATTAATATGGCTCAAAGTTTTATAACATATGGTGGGTATGAAATATTTCAAAGGGATCATTTAATATGGTTCTGATGGTTATATTACAATGTACGTAATGTGCTACCATGGGTCCGAATTGAATGAGTGGAGGAGCGGATTAAAATTTGTTAAAACTAAGTTTGGGAAAGCATTAAAGTTTGGTAGTGTAAAGCAATGTAGGGGTTGAGGTTGGGGTTCGACTCCGTTACCTCGCCCCAGTGCTCAAATCTTTCACCACTTCACCACGGCTCCATCCTTTAAAAAACTTTGCTATCAAATTATATTTAAGCGGCCTTAATGCTACGATGGCGGAATGGAGGGGCCGGCATGCGGGCCAACACCTCACCATACGACCTCTACCCATGACCATGTGAAGGGATGAGAACTTTTAAGTGAAATTTGCGCTAACCACCAGTTGATTAATATTTAAACCAAGATTATCCTTAACTAATGACATGTTTAACATGGCGACAGACTTGGAAGAGTCCGCCAAATTTGGAGGAAAGTCCAGTTTTAGAGGAGTTAGCTGGGGAACTTCCAAAATTAGTCGAGAAATTGCAGGATAATTTTTTTTTGCCATAACTGAGGCAATTTTTGACCAAATTGGGTGCAAGAAGAGTCATTCTTCACATATTTTTATGTTTTGGAGCCACTAGAATAGGATTCAGAGGTAAAGAAGCTCATTTACATAGTTTTTTTTTATTGACATGAATATTTTTGAAGCTCAGGGCCACCAGGAGGGAAAGTCATGTCCATAACATCTGGTAACCAAACTGAGTAAAAAAATAGTCATTTATGATATATTTCGATGTTTTAAACTCATTGGAACAGGTTTCACAAGAATTTGATGCATGTAAACAACATTTTGAGCAAATTTGAGCCAATACATAGGCCTAAGCTATGGAGCTGGACCAAGGAGATGTAGTCCGGGAGGGATGAACTTGTTCATCCCAACCCTATTTTAATGGATTAGTTTGTCAAGGTTTTCTATTATCTATGTCATTGTTTTTCAACCATTTACATTCATGCTTTATGCTTTCATAAACACTCATAAAATTCAGTTTTAATTCCTCTTTTGACACACATAAGAAACAAGGGAATCTGCACATCAAGCATGAGATCAATGAATAAGTTTTATATCTGAAATTGAAATTAGCACAACAAAACTAACATTCAAATTCAAATCATTTTTCTTGGTAGTCTATAACACAATACAAACTCCGCAAAATATACATGTTTGATGTTTTCTGGTCGTTGCAAATAATAATAGATAATTGATAACATGTTATGTTTTCTGAATCATCTGGTTCACGTTCTATGCATTTTGGTTTCTTGAGTAATAATTTTTTATCATCTATTACTGAAATATTAATAAATATAAAATTCCTTGAACTAATATTCAATGGCATTTCCAACACTATATATACAACTATTTGTGCATAATTTTTTTGTATGTTCAATAATGATTTTCCAAGTCTTGCAATTGTTTCTATCATATCACCGGCATTTTTTTTCACTCACTTCACACACGTTTAAACATTTATGTCATTGTTTATCTAGATTTGTCATATATTAAATATAATAAGCAGTTGTAGCATATAAATAAAGTACAAATTAGGAATTAGTATTTTCACCCCAGATTAATGAAATAGGCCAAGAAAAGATATTAGTCCAAATGTCTACTGTTATCTTTTCAACAAAAATGTTCTTCATTTAAGAGTAAAATGAATTGCATGGACATAATAACAATCGGTTATACCTATTTTTTAAGAAAAATATCAAATGTGTATGTCGCATCATGTTCCGTATGCTCTAGTGCATCAAATATCGCTCTTGAATTCACCTTTGTTTTTGCATTGTTGAATTCCATAGGCTCAAGTATTACTATCCTTATCATTGGTCATATTGGAAAATTGAACAGGCAATGCATCTTTTATCCTTTCCTACAACTGCTTGTGTGATGATGACATTGAACAATTTGTAGGTAGTTTAGTTGAATAATAAGACAAGTACTTGTCAGCTAAGTTTTTGATTTCCGTATTTGTACTTGTTACATATATGGGAGCTTTTTTAATCCATATCAATCCATGTTCTTGTTGGCTTCCTTTATTTTTGAATTTTGTTATAAAGAAATAGTCAACGACGCCACAAAAATACTTGGACTCATGTGAAAGTAACTAACATACAACATTTTTCCTAGTTCTATAATATAGTACACATGTAATGAGGTCATTTATTATCAAGGTATCAATATCATCTTCATTTACTTCATTTTAAGTACTTTTTTTTTTCTCGGTGTATTTGGTGCAAATCCTTTACTAAAGGCTCAAAAATATGTTCAACACTAGTAAATGATACAAAGAAAGTGGGAAGACCTAGTTTTCATATGATTTCATATAAGTTCTTACGTAAATGCAAAAAATAGTCTGAAATTTATGTATTCATGTGAGATCCATATAGGAAATGTTTGATGCAAGAATGCAATTCAAATTTTTCATTGCTTTAACGTATTCAGCTATTAGTTCTTTTCCTTTCAAATGTCATTTTCTTATATGAATCCAAATACAACTGAACACTTGAATAAGTATAATTCACATTGTTTTGTAAAAAAAATTCATTATATGATATGCAAAACCATGATCTTGATGCAAAACTTCCCACTTGGCAATATCATGATATGTAAATCTTCTCGTAACACTGTCTAATTGTTTTTTTCTGTAAATTTGTGTGGGAAGTTCATCTCTTCATAGTACTTATCTCTAAATATGCCCAAAATCCTATAGCCTTCACTCGGAGAAATGTTTATTTTATTATTACGAAGATCATAAATACTATATGAATTGTTAAATCCATTTAATAGTGTTTTTTTCATGGGATCTTCATCACAGTAATAATTATCATCACTACTTTATGCATTTGTATATGTCTCACATGCATATGCATCTTTATTTTTATAAAAGAATTGTTTCCATTTTTTGTTTATTTTGGCGTTCTCTAGTATATAGAGTGGATTTTTACACAATCATCTCAATTCCCTCATGAATTTATGAAGATGTATTCACCGAACAACAAATATGCCTTTAAAAAGTAAACATATTTTATTTTCCACGACCACGGTACTAGATTCATTTATGTCATGATGAAGTGAAATTTGAATTCAAGATATATCAGCAGGTACATTGATTAGTCCACCAACCAATGCCAATTGTGGTTTTCTAAAGCATTTTCCAAGTTCTCGTATTTAAAAAAATAGTAATCATAATGGTATGAGTTGTTCCTCTAATTCATAAAGTTCTTTAACTATGGAAATTTTCCTATTACAACTAATTTTCTTTGGAACTAAAATTTTGATAACTTTGTAATTGTCTAATGCCTTTATGCATTTTTTTCATACGCACTTAATTTTGGACACATTGTTGTTTTGTTTTTCTATGAAATCTCATTTAAACCAAGTTTTATTGCAAATTACACAGTCATAAACTTGAACATCTTGTATTTTCTTAAAATATTGTTATTCGACCACTATTTAAAATGTATAATCAAACATTTGTAATGATTCTTTATGTTCATTAGCAAATTTACTATTATGAATTTACTTTCACAATTTTTATCATCTTGTAATCCGACTTGTTTCAATGACATTTTTGTTTCTTATGTATTTTTTGAGTTAATGCAATGAAGAATGTGGTCTTTTGGTTACATTGACAGCCTTTGTATTAAGTTCCATGGTATTTTCATCAATGTCCATTCTCTTCTAGAACTAGAATTTAATGGCTTGCATAGTTTTCTAAGAAAACTTGTTTCGAAAACATCCTTGTGTCTTATATGTTTCTTGACTCGATGCATTGATAGTCACGATATATTATCTAGATTGATAAACTATGTATCAATTTCTATTCCATTTTCATCCACGTCCATGTTTTTGAACTCATGTTTATTAATGCCACATTGTTTTTTATTGGATACTTATATACATTATTTTTCGTTAACTACTTCAATAGGGTGTGAAATTTTTTTTTGTTGTCCTATTGTTGTGGAGGTAAATCCCCTCTGCGGACAGAGGCGATCCCTACTAGCCCAGACCAGGTCTAGCAAAAATCATTCACGCTATAGTGCAGGTTCATAATTGAAAATAAACCAACCAGCGATGAAGGCTTACCTGGAATCCAACATTGTTGCTTGTAGAAGAGGTGGCGCTGCCATTCCTTAGCTCTGGAAGATCAAGATCCCCACGATCGCCATGATAGGACACCTGCGCATGCGAGAAAAAAAACAAACGCAAGCGTAAAATCTAGTAGATGCAACTATATGTCAGTCAGAAAGGACATAAATCATCATCATAGATAACAACAAGAGTGTAACCATAACCAATAGTCGTTCATTAATAATCAATCAAAGGAAAATTACAACCATAGTTCTGACGCTGAATTCTCCTTCGGAGGGTCGCCAGCAGAACACATCTCGAAAAGTTCGCCGGGATGGACACTCTCTTCGGACTTTGACAATAGTCTCCTTTCTGAAATTCGGGTCCATGTGAATTATGGAGGCTCTAAGATAAGGCTTTGGAAATTTGGGAACTTGAAGATCAGCTTGCAATGGAGATGGGCAAGCTTTATAGATGGAGGAAGGAGTTGGGGGGAGTTGGGATCCATATAATCATGGGATTGGCCCTATCCTCAAGGAAGCTTCCATGAGAGGTGGAAAACCACTTCCTCTCTATGGAAACCCATAGCCAAACCTCCCAACTCAAGATAGATATCAGTTCCTCGATCAGTTAGGATGAAACTTCCGCCATTTATTTTTAAAAAACATTCCTTAAATTTGCTGGCGCGAGTGTGACTCTGGGACAGAGCGCCAACTGGCGCGGCCTCTTTGAAGTATTTTCCCCATTGGCATGGGTACTGAACTGCTTGATCGCGCCAATGCAAAAAGGGCCATTTTTAGGGTTTTTCACAAGGAGATGTCTTCAGGGCAATGAAAGCTCTTGTTTAGAGGAATGTCATGAAAGTAGTTTCAAGCCATGTTACTGCTCACAGGTCACAAAATGAGCCCTCCAATGTGCGGGACGGGGATTGCAGGGACGATGAAAAATTACTGTGTAACAGATGCCCCCTAAAGCATGAGGCCCGAGAAAGAGAGAGGGGTGAAATATTTTACGAGAACGTGTCCAACTGAAAACTCCACCGTTAGAAAACCTGCGTGGAGAAAAACAACTATATATATGCAGCATGGGCGCGACCATCCATAACAGAGTATACAATAATCCAGATCCAAGGCATGGGCACAGCCATCCAGTGAGGATCGATAAATAGACTCAGGTATGGTCGCAGCCACCCGATCAGTGAGTCATGTAACTAATCATGATAATCCACAAAATCGCAGCCTGGATCATAACAAACAGGAATCCAGGGTCTTGCGCTCCATCTTGACCTAACCAAAGTACAAGTTCAAGCATGCGAATATGTGAGATGAAGTCGAACATGTAAGAACATCGCCTGATTACCAGCCAATGATGAAAGCTGTTAACAGACGCGAGAGGTACCACCATTAATGCCAATGGTCCTCAAGGTACTACAGGTACAATCTACGGCATGTGAACAATGAGCTGGTGTCGAACACCCATAGAATCACTCGATCGGAGGCCAATGATGAAAACCTCACGTCGAATGCGAAGAACCTGCCATTGAGGCATGTAGGCTCCAAGGTACCAGAAGGGAGTCTCTAGATCAACTTCTTGGATAATGAGCTGAAGTCGACAGGAAGTGACCTTCATCAAAGGTGGGCCATAGTATTTCCCACATCATCGATGCGAGATAGAGGAACATAGTGTTTTTGTGAATCACGATCAGGCGAGAATCAGAGGAAGGTTGGTACTTGCAGAGGTCAAATTCTCTTGAACATATAAATGGCACGACAGTGAGTTTGGCAGTATTTGACATCAAAAGATCAGAGGTCATAGTGACGAGGCAAAGAGAAAATGAGAGGTAAAAAGGGATTACCCAAACCCATGGAGGCAAGTGAAAAACGAGATGAGATGTCCCCAACCCGACACAAATGCAGACAAGTGCCATGTTCAAGAGCGACATACTGCCGACACGACAATGATGCTGGTTCCATTTTCCCCACCATCATGGCGAGTACCTCTTTATTTTTACACAATCTTGAAGAGGATACCATATGCTTGTCATATAAGTTCATCCTTCGGACAAATCCATCCTAGTACATTTAACGAGCCCTAGGAAGGAGAAACTCGAATATCATCATTGCGACTGAATCCGATGTCATCAAGTTTAACGACTTTGACAAAGGAAGAACTCGGCGTCTTTTCATGTTTAGAGAGTTTGAAAAGACAGCAGAAAAGTAAACTCCAACATTCCCTTTTCGTAAATAGTTCCTCAAATCCGAAAAGGTAGAAAACTATGTCTGAGAAAACCTCCTAGTCGCAATAGGCTAGGGTATTCCTTTTTCGTAAATAATCTATCCCAGCCCGAAAAAGGGGTAAACGCATACTGGTTAGATGTCGTTTCGCAGCCACTTTAACGAGATCAAAACGACAAGCGACTCGGCAATCTTTTCATTTTTAGAGAGTTAGAAAAGAGCTGAAAGTTTACTCCTCCTGGAGGAACGAGTGGCATCAAGGGTAGCTACTAGTTCCGGTGATGGTGGAACTGCTCAAAAAAAGTAAAGTTTAAGAGGTTGGCTAACAAGACCACTCATTGCAGGGGTTCCTCAGGAACGGGTAAAACAACCAAGTGAAGGCATATGATCGGCCAAGCAGATAGTGACGATGGAATGAGAAAACCAAGGCTCATCTGGAAAAAATAGGCTGATAAAATGACAATCAAAAGAGGTAAAATCGGAAAGGTTTCATTTTTACACAAGCTTGAAATCAGAAAACTCTGTTTGAAGTTGGTTTCATTTTTACACAAGCTTGAAACAAAGATAAACTATGCTTGAAACCGGTTTCATTTTTACACAAGCTTGAAACGGAAACAAACTATGCTTGAAAAATTAAGCATGCCCCCAGCATGGTGACTCAATTCGAGGTACATGCCCCCCAAGCTTCAATCCATATGTAAGGCGGATGGAGTGAAGGTTCAAATTACGAGATCAAGAGAAAGACTCAACTAGGATTTTACGAGATCTGATCAAAGACTCGAATTGAACGGGAACGTGTTTCATTATTTTAACGAGGTTGACACATTAAAAGAACTATCCTTGTGACACCTTGTTTCATGGTTTAAGGAGCTTGGCACAAGACAAGGAACTCTGCTCTGACAACCTTGTTTCATTTTTTAAGGAGCTTGACACAAGACAAGGAACTTTGCTCCGACAACCTTGTTTCATTTTTTAAGGAGCTTGACACAAGACAAGTAACTGTTCTCCGACAACCTTGTTTCATTTTTTTAGGAGCTTGACACAATACAAGGAACTCTGCTCCGACCGACCTCATCATAATGAACAAGAAGTCATCGCTTCCAAGAGTTCCACTCCTGATGGAAGGAAAACATCCTGGAAGTTAGGACCCAATGTCCCTAGCACCTAATGCACAATGGCACAATCATTGGGTACAGGCACGGGGTAGGTAGCCACATAGTTGACCTGCGGTGGGGCAGATACAACGGGTGGATAAAAACAAGGAAGGGATGATGGTGGGCCAGCTGCTACATCAGGACCAAAGAACGAAAGCTGATCAATGGTCACAATCCGTCCTTCATGTGGAAAACAGACCACATGAAAAAGGGAGGAGACAAGTGCTCCCATGGCATAGGTGTAATCACGCCCCAAGAGCAGATTGAAATCCAAGGGACCTGGAAAAACCATCACGTCCATATGGATGGTTTTACCTCCCAAAGTAATACGTAACCTTGCAAGGATCCCTAACGGTTGACTCATTCTTCTGTTAAATGCCAACAGATTCTGCGTAACAGGCGCAAGCAGCGGTGAACCGAAAGCTTGCCAAGTAGTTGAGGATAAAATACTAACAGATGCACCTTCGTCTATAATGGTGCTGGGTACAACCAGACCAAAGGCTTGTACTGTGATATCGAAAGGCACATAAGATAGAAGGCGGTATCCTGAAAATCGGCTCCAATCGAAGGAAGTGACGAAACTACTTGGAGGGGCTACCATCGAACCGAGATGGTCTTCCCCTGGTGTTATGGAAGAAAAAGGAGCATCCTCCATGACTTCCATCACGGAGTCGGGAAGAGTATCCTCTAGGACCTCCATCACGGGAGGCGGAGGAGCAACTTCTTGAGGTATAGGGGCAGGAGAATCTTTCTCCAAGTCCGAAGAATCTGAAGAAACAAGAAGAACCTGAGGGATGTGAGATCCACTCTCGATGGAAAAGACCTGGTGCACCGTAGAAGGGACCAGCTCAACCGATCCCACGACCAATGATTGGTCAGGGATGGATTCCTGAATTTGAATTTCCGAGGGAGTGGGATCGACCAAGGATGACTCTTGACCAATCGTAGGATCAGCGGGTGGAGGACTCAAAGACAACTGCTTATAACCAACCGGGAGGCATCGTGTAGAAACAGTCAAGTTGTCCAAAACTTGCTTAGCTTCATCCATATAAGGACAAAGGTGAATGGCATGGTGCCCTTCAAAAAAATTACAGTGATTGGTAATCTTACCCTGCTTCTTAGGAGCCTTACCAGCAGCAACTGAAGACGTGCCCCTGACCTAACTCCCAGAAGCCAAAGAAAACGGCGGGCGACCGTTGGACCATACTTCGAGCACCTTGGGAATGCCAGGGTAATCTCGAAGAAGATGGTCTCCCGTGCATAACATGCAAGGGAACTTGAATTTCCATGGAGGGTTGGAAGGTTTATCAATGGATGGCTTCTTAGGCGCAACAGCTGAAAAGCTAGCCTCTCCTGTATCGGACTTCTTCTTCTTATTCTTAGCCACCTGGTTACTCGAATCCAGACTTTCACCGGGCGAAGTAGAAGAGGAGGATGCAGAAACAGGCGAAGAAGGGGAAAGGTCCACCTTAGAATCAACATGATGTTTTTCAGGCGAAGGAGCTGATTGAACAATAGGAGAGACATTTGGAACCACAGAGGTTGAGAAAAACCAAACAGGCAACCCAACAGCTAACCCAGGAAGGGACAACGTTGCCATATAAGGAGCACCAACATTTCCAAAAGGAGGGAAAGGACCAGGATTCCCTTCGGAGGGGATTCCTTGGTTGGTGAACTCCGGAAAAGTTTCCATTAGAAATGACCCAAAACAACACCCTAAGGAAACTAACTTTAACCAGGAATATTTCGTGGGCAGTTAATTTTTTAAAACATTGAAACAAAACTCTGTTGTTTCATATTTTAAGAGTCGAGAAACAGGCAAAAGGTGACTCTATCGCTTTCAGATTGGAAACAAGCGTGAAAGGACAAGCGCTTGATGACCTTTTCAAATTTAGAGAGTCAGAAAAGATAGAAATGACTACTCAGGGATACTAGGCAAAGGGTGTACCATATAACCGTGAACTGCAATATACACCTTGGTTTCAAAAATGAAAGAGAAATCAACCAAGGACTTAACGTATGTGCAGGCAATCTCCCCGAATGCTGTGTTCGGTGTATCACGGATATAGGGTGGCAGACTCGGCTTCCTATGGATAAAGGATAGAAACCTAATGGGGTCTCCCTTTATATACGCGATGGTACGGGGAGCACAAGTCCGTACTAGTGCTATCTAAAGCCAAGAGGCAAACGACAGCTACTAGGTTTTAAGACGCCGGAACACATCTCTAGCCTAGACCTCTAAATGTGTTTCGTTAGATTTCAATGCTGCCTTAGTGTAAATTGAGTAAATTTTAAAGTTTATCTTCAATTACGTTTTAGTTTTCAGGCCCTACCGAATGTCATATGACAATCTCCTATATGCAGCTATATGAGAAAAGAAATTTTTTCAATTTGATGAATGCTATCTAGTTAAGGGAAGAGCTTCAAACAATGATGCAACAAACAACAACACTGTGAACGAAAACTTTCCAAACTAGATGACTTTAACTATCCAAAAGTAATTTCAAACATTCAACGACGTGAATGATGCAATGTAATCTATGCAAAATCCTCTTTTTTGAAAAGTATGCAATTGTAATCTATGCACAATTTCCTTTTCCTTTTCAAATTATAAGAATGCACTCAATGCATTTTTCGATGAAATGAGAATCTACTTAATGCATGCTTTTAATGAAATAGAATGCACTCAAAGCGATTTATAGTTTTCAATCATTAAACAATGTGATCTAAGTTCAATGATAAATCTCAAAAATAATTTTCAATGCAATGTGATCTAATGCATTTTAACGAAAAGAAAACTATGAGATGAAGACTAAAAGAATGCAAATATCCTTAATGAAGGATGAATGAAAAAGAGATGTAAACAAACACTAAGAATGCAATCGTTGTTTCAAACACTTTTTAACGAAATCCCTCAAAAGGCGACAAGACATATGAGGTCAAACAAAAAGAGGACTTCCAAAGCAAGAGATCAAAACAAGGCATTCATTCCCTTTTACATCAAAAAATCATGGAAAGAAGACATTTCAAACAATGAGCAATGTAATCTATGCTCATACAGCAAAAAGACCGGAAGGGAAAGACACACTGGTGAAGGATTCAGGGAAAAAAACTCAATTTTCACACACCCTGAAATTGGCCCGACTTGAACATTGACAACTAGCGCCAACTAGCGTGACTTGCACATTGACAACTAGCACCAATGGCCAATTGGCGCATGTTGCTAACTGACAACAAGCGCCAACGCCTGAAAATGAAAAAACAAAGAATTTCTCCCAACCAAGACCAGACTTCACCACTTCAAGCAGAATCTCCATGACTCAAATGAACCATGTGATCTAGGCTCAAAGTGAGACAGACATAGATCAAGCTCAGAAAGCTCAAAACAGAGTAAACCCTA
The DNA here is from genome assembly GCA_034641835.2 of Pinus albicaulis. Lineage (NCBI taxonomy): Eukaryota > Viridiplantae > Streptophyta > Pinopsida > Pinales > Pinaceae > Pinus > Pinus albicaulis. The sequence goes on along the minus strand of CM076574.1, from coordinate 619,057,563 downwards.
GTACCTTACAGGATTGGCGTGGCTGTAAGGCTGAAACTAGCGCCAGAATAGAATTGGCGCGGGTAATACACTAGCAACCTGCGCCAATGGGCGCGACTGTCAATCTGAAAAGCGCGCCAGTCAAGTTTATCAGTCAAAAATAAAAAAGAGAAATCCAACAAGCAGACCAATGATGATCAAGCTATCCAAAAGCCAAATTCACAGAAGGAGCCAACCCAAAGAGCTGATCAAGCAAGCAGAATCAAGAATCAACCGAAAAGACAAGACAAAGCTCCAAGTGTTCAGTTTACAAACTAAACCAGAGATTGACTGAAGTAGCTTTGATCTACTTCGAAATTGCAGAGAAAAAGCATTTCGAAGGCTATCTGGCCAACTTCAGGCTCCGTCTATAGCTTATAAAATGAACGACAACAAGCCAACGATCCCCAACGGAGTCGCCAATTTGTTGTGGAGGTAAATCCCCTCTGCGGACAGAGGCGATCCCTACTAGCCCAGATCGGGTCTAGCAACAATCATTCACGCTATAGTGTAGGTTCCTAATTGCAAATAAACCAACTAGCGATGAAGGCTTACCTGGAATCCAACGTTGTTGCTTGTAGAAGAGGTGGCACTCCCGTTCCTTAGCTCTGGCAGATCATGATCCCCACGATCTCCGTGATAGGACACCTGCACATGCAAGAAACAAAACAGACGCAAGCGTAAAATCTAGTAGATGCAACTATATTTCAGTCAGAAAGGACATAACTCATCAACATAGATAACAACAAGAGTGGAACCATAACCAATAATCGTTCATTAATAATCAATCAAAGGAAAATTACAACCATAGTTCTGACGCTGAATTCTCCTTCGGAGGGTCGCCAGTAGAACACGTCTCGAAAAGCCTGTCAGGGATGGGACAAACCTTTCTCTTCGGATCTTGACGATAGTCTCCTTGCTTGAAATTGGCCTTAAGGGAATTATGGAGGCTCTTGCAGCATAAGGCTCTTGGAAATTTGGGAACTTGAAGACTAGCTTGCAATGGAGATGGGCAAGATTTTATAGATGGAGGAAGGGGAGTTGGGATCCATATAATCATGGGATTGGCCCTATCCTCAAGGAAGCTTCCATGAGAGGTGGCAAACCACTTCCTCTCTATGGAAACCCGTAGCCAAACCTCCCAACTCAAGATAGATATCAGTTCCTGGATCAATTAGGACGAAACTTCCGCCATTTATTTTTAAAAACATTCCTTAAATTGGCTGGCGCGAGTGTGACTCTGGGACAGAGCGCCAACTGGCGCAGCCTCTTTGACCTATTTTCCCCATTAGCGCGGGTACTGAACTGCTTGATCGCGCCAATGCAAAAAGGGCCATTTTTAGGGTTTTTAACAAGGAGATGTCTTCAGGGCAATGAAAGCTCTTGTTCAGAGGGATGTCATGAAAGTAGTTTCAAGCCATGTTACTGCTCATAGGTCAAAAAATGAGCCCTCCAATGTGCAGGATGGGGATTGCAGGGACGGTGACAAATTACTGTGTAACACCTATATATTTGATAGGTTCATAATTCAAATGACCTACACTTGTACTAGATTGCCTAATATGGAATATCGTTCCATATTTCTCGAACCCATGAAATTCACACACAATAACCAAAGTGTTACCAGACCATACGCATATAGTTACATTCAAGATATATTGTATCCCATCATAAACGAAAATACGACTGTCTATCTTCTATTTTTCATATGGCATGGCTAATTATATAATGTATCCTTTTAAATCTACTATTCAAGGAAATTGCTTAATTTCATCTTCATTTATGTATTTTTATATGCATTTTAATGCGAATGAATAATTATGCATCATTGAGCTGCAAACATTTTGTGCAATTATGTGTCATAAAAAAGGAAAATCATACTCATTATTCATCTATTTTCATATTGTTTCAAAAATAATCTCACCGCAAAAAATCTTGAACCCATAACATCTCTCAACCATATGTCTGCCCATTCCTTTTTCTATCTGCATCCATCCATGTCCGGTTTATTTGTATTTTTATATTTAGTATAGGTTAATGGTAAGTTACTATTGATTTTTTTTTCTTTCACAAGAGTGGTTCAAAATTTCCTCCATTTGAATTCTCATCACGGAACAATATGTCATAACTTTATTCACACAAATATGAATTAAAATGAAAATAGTTTGTCATTGTTTTCATTGGCCAAATTCTAATGGGACTTTTTAGCTAGTTTGATAACCAATGTATACAAAATATGTCCCCCTAAAGTCCTCATTCTTCCATGACAATAATTTTTGAAGTTGATTTTTTCATCCTTTCCACCAAGTAAACATTCATACTATCTATACCATGCATAGATATTAATGCATCTATATTCAATTCACATTCATAACATAATATGGCTTCAACCTTTCCTTCAAGTAAATATTTCCTGAAATTAGTTCTATTGTTACTTCATGCAATTTTGTTGATGTGTATTTAAAATGCAATAGAGTTTTGATACTATCGAACATACAATCTCCGACAACATATGCAAAATTGTTCAAACGAAATAGAGTATGTTGCCTTAGTATTGCATCTATACCATTCCTTTATATAGTAAAAAAATTCTTCTCCATTTATTCTTTAGCAATTACACTTCAATCATGTTTGTTTGTTCATTGCTGCTATAGCAATTAAGTTTCAAAAATATACTTTAATTTCACTATGAATTATTTCTCAACCATAAGCACAATGTAAACAATGTACAGGAAAATGGGTAAAAAGATCTAGATGCAACCAATTCACGTAAAAATATTGTCTATGAACGAGATATGGTGTCACAAAACAAATGAAAAACAACGTACTTGATATGGATATCATAAAATCTATATATGTTTCCAAAAAAAATATTCTGTATAATTCTTACGTTAACAATAAAAACACATATTCCTCAAAATAGAGTATCGAATATGAAAACTATGAGTAAAACCATTCATAACGAGCCCCCTCTCCCCCAGATAGAACTATGAAATATATCAATATGCATTAGCAATAAGGATCCCCCCAAAAAAGAAGAAAGTAAACCATATGAGCACCTCAAATTACGCCACAAGAGATTTATAAAACTTAGAAAATTTTATTTATGATTCTTAGAAAAATGAGCAAAACACAATGACACATTACTTGTTATTATTACTATTATTATTATTAGGTCACAAAAAATTCATAAAACTTATACCCTTTGGTTTATGATTTCCACTGAAGAACGAGTATCTGCAATAACAAACATCGTCGTTCAACGGAAAATTTTCGTACTTTTGCATCCACTTTTCCCCCTACAAAGTTATTTTGCATAGTTTGTTTCCGCAATAATACTAATTTTTAAACAAAATTGGCCACTTAATATCAATCGCTCCATTAATGTATCACATGATTTAATATTTATTTAACTTCTTACATTTTTGTGATTCAATGTGGATATGTGTACATGATTTGTCCTATCTAACCTATGACACACAAAACAATTACACATTGTCATTATACAGGGAAAAAAGATATATAGGAGTCAGATGACATTTAAAACGTCACTGATATGTATTTTTGAACACATTATAGATATGAAATACAACCAAATCTTCGACAATTATGCTTTCCCCTTTCCATCAAGCCCCCACACGATACAACTAGAATGAGATTTCCCCCCTTCAAATTGCACCCTTTTCTTCTTCGTTTACCCAACACTGCTCTATTTAGTGATAGAGAAAACTTATAGCACATATGCAGAAAAGAGATTACATAGATATATGAATCTATGCAAAATAAATAATTTGAACCATAATTCGCCAAGTTTATTAATAAGTGTAATACATATTAAAGTTTATGGAACCTGATTTTGGAGTTTCGGATCAAGTTCTTAGTACTTGTTTATCTAGAATAGTCGATGCTCAATAATTTATCAAAACAGTTGCAAAAAATGCATTTGTTCATGTCGACAGCTATAAGAATTTCTAGTCCCAAGTACTATGGGAAAAATTACAAAAGTGAGAAAAATGGTGATTTTTTCACACACCCACATAATCAACTTATTTTGCGCTAAAGAATTTTCTAATAAACTGATTAAAGATCATGTTTCTATAATCAATTCTTTCCACTTATGTAAGAATTTTATTTCCACACAGTTCTTTGACATTATTATTATTATATATTATTGGTAATATTCTAACTCTAAATATTACTAAATAATTTACTAAATAGTGTACCGAGTGTAGTGAAAAAAAAAACTAGAAAATTCACATGTTCTTGCGCACATTACCCATCCTCTGAACAATAAAATCTTCGCATCAGGAAAACTTCACAAAAGTAAACATAGTAATTTTAATTCGAAATTTGTTCACAGTTAAATTAGTTATGCGTCGAAGAAATAAATTTCCTTTTTCACCCCTGTTTTTTCACCCATACGCCATCCTCCACACGTCCTTCAGACAATGAACATTTACATTGTGAAAACTTAAACCCGGCATTAACGAAAAAGAAAAAGGCTTGAAATCAAGGAAAGTTAGATCGATGATATACTTACATTACTGTAATGACTCTACAAACATAGAGTCAGAGACTAGAACCATAATTCTCCAATTTTATTAACGAGTGTAATATAAATTGAAGTTTATGGCGCACGATTCTAGAGCTATAGAGAAAGAGCTCAGTACTTTATCTAGAATAGTCAATGCTTTTAAATTTCTCATCGAATTGGTCTCAAGGAATGCTAAAACGATTCAACTTGAAGCATGGGTCCATTTTGACCTTCTAAATAAAAAAATGGAAATACTGGACTTGAATATGGAGCGACTACAATAGGCGAAGGAAACATTGAGCTTTCATCTAGATAATTTGGCTCATTCAAAAGACGTCCATTTTGAGGAGGACTATAATGAAAGATATGATGATATCATGGCCACTGACCAAGGTTCCCCCCACCTTCTCAGCTTGAGCCGTCTCATGTCGCTTTTGATATTGAGGATATGTAGTTATTTAGATAGTTTTTTTTATTTATTTTTTCGGTTTTTTGTTTTGCAGATAAAGAAAATCAAATTACAATACTTATCCTTATTTTAGTTTTTGAACACTAGAACAAGAATTTTTGTATAAATTCAAAAATTAAATTAAATTCCATCCATGACATTTATTTGTATTTCTTTATTTAATATGTTTCATATACCCTATGTCAAAGTAAATCGTTACTAATTTAGATGTTGTTTTTCTCTCAATCACTTAATTTCAAAATATTTTTGCACCTTAATTTGCACAGTTGTATATTTTCCATTTCGGCTAATGTAAACATTTATTCGGAAAATCGACATACATACCCCATCTTCCATGGATCCAAATATCCATAGATTGAAACATAATAATAATAGTAACCGATTAACATTAATAGTTTAACATTAGTTTCCCTATTCACACCTCGTTCTCCCAAAAATATCATCTCTTGCACACAGTAAAAGCTTCGCAGAACGAAACATAATAATATTCCTTGTTCCCAACATAAAATATCAACGCAGTAAAATCTTCGCACAATGAAACATAGCAATATTAATTATCATGTTCTCCTCCACATGCCTCGTCCTCTGCAAATATTCAATTCTAACACCAATGATCATAGAAATAACACACTTTCAGAGCATTCGTGAAACCCCTCGTTCTCTATACCTCTAAAATAAGAGCTCTATGTGACTGCTCTACTGCACATACTTCATCCTCTACACTGTAAAATCTCTGCACAAGGAAATATTTTAACATTAAGTTCTCCCTCACATACCATGTCTCTTCGCTAAAGAAAAACTTGTAACATTAATTTTTCCTTGTCGAATAAACTTCATTATGCACCACCTTTATGTTGCACATACCCCATCCTATGAAGAGTAAAATCTTAGTACAATGAAACATAATAATATTCCCTATTATCTCGCACATAGCCCATCTTCCGTAAGAATTCATCGTTATACGATCTATAAATTTGTAAAATTATCTCTGGACAAACAAACATTAAGTGGAGATTGTGTAGACCCCCCTGCCTACTCAAATGACCATGAAACTTCTACGTAAGTGCTCTCCCACACACACTTCATCATATACATAGTAAAAGCTCCACAAAAGGAAAGATTTTAACATTAATTTCCCTATGCACCCCGGTTCTTCCGCACATACACCATCTCTATTCACAATAAAAACTTGTAACATTAATTTTTTCCTTATCGAATAAAATTCCTTGTGCACCACCATTCACCCCTATAAAATATCCACACAACAAAACATAATAATATTCCTCAGTATCCTGTACATACCCCATCTTACAATCTAGAAATTTTTAAAAGTATCTCTAAACAACGAAACATTAAGTGGATATTTGTGTAGCCTCCCCCACCCCCACGTGCCTATGCAAAGGACCTACAATTTTTTCTTTTCTGTCATCATTTGGAAGAACAATTCCATAATAGTGTTAGTGTCATTTTTAGTGTTAGAGCACACACTGATAGAAGTACCATAATAGTGTTAGTGTCATTGTTAGTATTAGAGAACTCATTGACAAAAGGGCCTCTCTGAAAATTAGTTTTTTCAATTTCTAAATCAATTGTCCAGCACTGACAAATACCAAAAAAAAAATTCTCTCCACCAAATAAATTATGTCCCATCATAAGTTTCTAGGCCAAACAGAAATTATAGAATCAGAAATAACATTTCTAGAAAATTAGAAAATTATTTTTCAATTTATACAAAATATAAATATTTAACATTTTCCCAAAACATTGGTTAAAATAGCAAAAAAACAAGAAAATAATGCACGGTCAATGCAATTTGACCGCGAGACAAATTTTAAAGTCCTTGAAGAGTGAAATGCTAATAAGTATCATGTTGGAAAAGATAAAGTATTCTGCAGGTGTAACTGTGTTGCACAAGTCTGGACCTATAAAAATAAAATAACTAATTAAAAAGTATGGTACAATATGTACATGTGAATGTGTGTATGAAGGTACTTATTATTAGATTATTTTTCTTTGAATAAGAACAACATTCACATTAAAATTTATTTTTAACCAAAATAACAAAGAAACTTTTAAAAACTTGAGTTTAAGTTGTTTACTTTATAGAATTTGAGTGCATTGTGCTTAATTCATTTAAGAATTGATATATATATATATATATATATATATATATATATATATATATATATATATATATATATATATATATATTTGTAAGCCTAGGTGGTACCTTCTATTTTCTATTAATAAAGTCGGGCAAAAGATACAAAACTAGACATCAACCTGCCCACAGGAAACCAGGTATTTTGGCCATCGAAGTTCAAAATAAGTCAGCCAAAATATAAAAACTCTTAACAGCCTATACCATATCTGTCGATACTGGATATCCAAGTCTAGAGACAATATCGTATAAAAAAATGATTAAAAGGAATAGCCATTTAAAACGAAAGTGCAACATCAAAAAAATAAAGTCTTAATCCTCCTCGGATTCAACAGGTGCTAGATCTTTGGCTGTAGCTCCTGGTAATTCAACTGAAACCTGTTGCATTGCCTTAATTTCCTTCTCCAATCTTCCAAGCCTCACATATTGATGTAGCTGACGTAAATTAATTTCCTAAATATTCCTATTGATATCAGCCAAGGTTGATTCTATCTTTGTTTCAGCTATAGACATAACAGCCTTGGCTAACAGGCATTTAATTAACCAATAGGTTCGTACAGATTGTTGAAACAGAGAAGTTCGACCCCGAGTGCACCCAGGGTCTGTAATAACAGTCTGCATATCCTCCAGAGCCATATCATCTTCCAAATCGAATTGAAAAATATATTTTAAACAATAAAAAAAATAGCATTCCTTGTTGTTGGATTCCAGTGAAAAAATATATTTAGTCTATTAATTAGCGACACTTATTTTTAATATAATTTTGTTAGATTCTTTTAATAATGAAAACATATTTTTATATTAATTTTTATATTAAGTAATATTTTATGTGAGATTTAATAACAGTGAAAATAAATAGTTTATTTTCTTAATATTTTTGGACGTCTTTTCATTTTAAAGATTCAATATTATATGGTCATTATTTTATATTTTGAAAAAAACAATTGGGTCATATTTGCTAGTTAAATTAGTTTGAAAGCTAATAAAAATTAGTTGGAGTCAAAGTTAATCTAAATTCTCTACAAGTTAATTCTCTACTAGTTTTTCAAGCATGGAATTCATTTTTACATTTAAAAAAAACAATTTAATTGAAAATTGTTTTCAAATTTAGATCAACACATTATTTTTTAAACATTATTCAAATTCAACAAATATTATTAAAAGTTCGTATGAATTTAAAGGAATAAATGAGTTTCATTATCTTTATTTTTAAAAGTGGGGATACAAATAATTCCTCTAATTGTCAGACAATTATGATCAGCCCTCTCTTAGCCAAGTTATATAATATTATTTTGGAAAATAAGTTGAGCATTTAGCTTGAAAGTGAAGGTAAGCGGGCTAAAGGCCAAGTAGGTTTTAGAAGGCAACACTCAACAATGGACCAACTCGTTACGCTTAGGATCATTGTGTCCAGGAATGTCGCAATTATAAATCCAATCTCTTCTGTTTCTTTGTGGACTTTAGAAAGGCTTTCGATACGGTTCCTAGAAACAACCTATGGAATATATTAGAAGAGCTAAATGTTCCTTTCAAGCTAAGAGCGGCCACTATAAGGTTATAAGAGAATGTAATTGCCAAGTTAAAGAGTAATGAAGGGTGGTCAAAAGATATTAAGTGTAATATCGGAGTTAAATAAGGTTTCCACCTCTCCCCTACCCTATTTGGCATTTACATCGACAAGCTAGAAGATTGTTTAGAAGAAGCAAGATGTGCTGGCACGATCTTAGCTGGGATAGTCATCATCCTTCTTCTCTATGCTGACGATATTGTTCTTCTCGCAAGGTGCCCATCTGATCTTGATAAGCAACTTAGACTTCTTAAGGATTTCTGCGCTACAATGGGTATGTCTATTAACACTGACAAAAAAAAAGTTATGATTATCAAATCCAAGAAGGACACTTACACTACTTTTATGTATGACAATAGTAACTTGGAGGAAGTGTCTTCTTACAAGTACCTAGGAATTGATATTCATCACAAGCTCAATTGGAACTATAGCATGCAGAAAAGAATTAATGGGGGGTGGAAAGCTTATTTTGGTCTGGAAAATAATTGTAAAATGGAAAACCTCGTAATGTGGGATAGAAAGAGGTTCCTCTTTGAAACTTTAGTCACTCCTGTTATCTTATATGGATGTGAAGTTTGGGGTTGCAGCTCTCTAGAGAATCCTGGAGAAATATTGACAAATCCAGAAGCGTTTTATAATGTATAACCTTAAAATTAAAAGCAATACTCCCTATCCTATTCTCCTTATAGAAGTGGGTCTTTCCCCTATCGAGAACCTAGCTATGACTAGGCTTCTGTTGTACAAGAACAATCTCAATAGCATAGGAGACCATAGAATTCCTAAGATAGCTTTAAATTCTAGCCAAAACCACCTAAGGCTTAAAAGAGGTTGGTATAAAGACACCAGGGCTTGGTTAAACCACTGGGAGATCAACAAGAATGTTCCATTGCAAAACATTAATAACATTAAAAAAATTGTTAGTTCTAAGTTGAAAGAAAAAATGTGGTGTGAGAAAGATTTAGCAGCTAAAAGAAAATTAAGATATTATAAGGAGGTCATCAACCCCACCCTAGAAGATCAAAATTATCTCTATGTTTTAACTAGCTCAAAGAAGAAAATTAATATAGCCAAGATTAGAATGAACTCTCATGAGCTCCATAGTGAAACAAGTCATTGGACAATTACTAAAACACCATGGATGGAAAGGATCTGCCATCTCTGTGAGAATAAGAACATCGAGGATGAAAATCAATTCCTCTTAGAGTGCCTCGCATACAACCACATTAGAGCTCAATTTCATAATCTTTGTTGCAATACTGACCTTCCTAGCCTTTTAAGATGTCAAAATTATAGTGAGCTTGGGAGACTTCTCTCCAAACTTTTCGAGCATAGGAATAAAATCTTAAATCAAACTAAATAACTCTTTTCTTTAGGTCCGATAGACCAAAGATTGGTCTCAATGGACGTTAAACACCATCATCATCATCATCATCAAACATATTTAAAAAGTATAATTACAATTTTGAAATTTTAATGATAATGAATATAATGGATTTTAAAATTTTTTCTCTAGTTTATATAATTTTATATGTTTTTCGTATGATGTGAGTAGTTTAAATTAAACTAATTAAATTTAATTTTGAGGGTTTTATTATTTTTATTAATAATTAATGTGGTTTATTATATTTATTTATTATATTAAAATTATATATATAATTAAAATCCTTTATATCAAATTTTAATCATATTATCTAAATATATATTTGTTATTACCATTTATTTCTTAATATATTTGGTTAACTTTCTAGCACCTAATCATGTCCAGAGAGTTGGTCTATGTCCAATTATCCTTCCTCTTCTTATCCATTAGTCATTAATGGTAATATATGCATCCACCATACTCAAAAATCTATTAATTTAAATAATTATATGAAAAAACTTGCCACTATTTGAGATTATGTACTCTGGTCTGTGTCCAATTATCTCTTCGCTTCTTATCCATTAGTCATTAATGGTAATATATGCATCCACCATACTCAAAAATCTATTAATATAAATAATTATATGAAAAAACTTGCCACTACTTGAGATTATGTAGGAGAGCATGCATGTGCACAATGTGGAATGAGAAAAATAAGCAGTCAAGATTGGGAGGTATAAATTAGCCACCGATTTGGTCATATTTTATGAAAGTGGTATAGTTTTTTCTCTTGACATATAAAATATTCAAAAATATAATATTTTAATAATTATTTTAAAATCTTAATGATCTAATCTAATTTATAGATGAAATAGTTATTTTTATTGAAATTTTCTATTATAATTTTAAGTTTAAAAATATATTTGAATATATAAATAGATTCAACATATTTAATTTTATAGATTCAACTATTTAAACTCAATTTAAAAAAAAAATCTTAGATTTTACTTAAAATTAACCAAAAAATATTCTTAAAAAACTATTTCATTTATAAATCAGACTATACAAATTCAACTACCAATTTTAATATATTGAAATGTTCAAAATATTAAATTCAATAAATATTAAAAAAAAAATTTAAATTTAATATTATACTTTAAAATTTTGAACATAAATTAAGTAATCTTTTATTGAAAGGGAATTTTAGGATTATTGAAATGTTTATTTTATAATTATATTAACTTAAAGATGATATTAAATTATAATACTTTTTATTGGCATATTTTATTAGTATTAGATATTCGATGTTCTATATTAATTCAATTATTTTATTAGTATTAGATATTTGATGTTCTATAGTAATTCAATTATTTTATATTAGTGATAATTATCTACAAGTAAATAATGTAATTTGGATTTTTATTTATTGAGTAATACAAAGTTGTAATTTAAAAAAAAATTACACCCGTACATATTATATACAACGTATATTTATTTTTTATTTTTTATATATTTTTGTGTTTGTATTTATGTTTAAATTACGGATTTTTTAATATGTTTTTTTTATTATTATTATTTATAAAATAAAAAATAATTCATCATATTTAATAAATATTGAAAAAATAAAATTACTCTATATGTGAATCATTTTCAATTTAATGAAATATTAATTTTATTTTTTTCCAGTGTGATTTATGAGAAACTATTTCCGTAAATCCATTTTCAATTTAATGAAATAATAAAAATTATTTTCTTTTTTAATGTGATTTCTAGCAAATTATTTTGGTAGATTTACTCAAAAGGATTACTTTTCATGAATTCATTACCAGAACCTAATCTCAAGAGGGTTAAAGAGAATTGACCTAGTGATCTCCCAGGTGCATCTAAGAGAATTGACCCCATGACTCCATTAACAAGGTCCTTCAACAACGAAAACTAAGGCTAAAAATTAAGAATTATTAAACATCTATAGAATAAAATTTTCAATAAAACATATATTTAGTATTTAAATTATATGAAATATTAATAATACAAAATATATATTTAATTGTGTTGATAGGTGTGTTTATTTTAAAATATTTTTGGCATAATTTTAATTTAATTATCAATAATTATTAGGTGTGTGGTAGGGATTTTACTTATACTAATTTTTTTTTAATAATACTTAGGATAGAGGGTTCAAATTTATCTCCAAAGTAGTCTTTTTAATTTAATTAATACAAATTTCATACCTATAAGTATCATTCAACTCTTATTACTTCTAGTTTCTTTACAATATTTTTCTTCTTATATGTTTATATATGTGTTTAATTTTTTTATAATTAATAGTAATAAGAATAATTTAAAATAAAGTTGTAATTTAGTTAATTTTTATGATTAGTTTTAATTTTTTATGGGAGTCTATTTTGAATTGAGTTTTCATCATTTTAATTTAATTATCAATAATTACACCAACAACATGTCTATTTTGGAATAGGGATTTTAAAAATTTAATCTAATTATTAATAATTACTAAGTGGATACTGGAGAACTAACCTTCATGAAATATTTTTAAAGAGATTTAACCTTTATGAAATATTTTGGAATTTTCACAAATCAGAAAGTTGATATTTATTTCAAAATTAATTCTGTTTTTTTATTCTATTAATTAATTTTATTAATTGAAAAAATATCATGTGAACATGAATTGTGGTTTTTTGGGCATGTGGTATTACTAGGCCATGGTATTGGCCCATGGTATTTTTGCCACACAAGCTAACATAAGGTATCTAGAGAATAGAACCCAAATATATGAGGAATTAAACTCACTAATTACCACTTGATCTATTGTCGTTTAACATTAGCTTTTTTTATAATTAATAACTATAATAATAATTTAAAATGATTTTATACTTTCATTATTTTTAAATTTTTTTGTCTTGAGAGGCACTCTCCATCCCAATATGATTAAGATGTTGTAATGCAATGTAATGTCATGTGAATATTTTGACTTTTTCAAAATAAAATAAAAATAAAAACATTGTTGTTGTTGTTGTTGTTGTTATACATCACCCAATCGCCAACCTCATCAACAGCCCGCCTCATCACCCTTTAACCAAGACCCCACAGACAAGTTTCATTCTACAACTTAGTATGAGGGAGATGTGTAATTTATTCTGTTACTAACTTGGAGTTGACACATGTACATTTAAAAAAATATTTAAATAAATAAAAATATTGACTATATTAAAAAATATATATATATACATGTTTTGATTTTATATCAACTTTATAGAGAAATAAAATAAGTAAAAAAATTCTTATACTTTTACTTTTGACTATAATAAAGTTGTATAAAAACTATTCTAGTATATAACTTAACTACACTTTTTAAAAATACTCCAATACACTACTTACATATCCACACTAATTTATTTCAATCTCAAATTCATAAATATGCATATGGAGATCATTTAAATGAAAAATTATTTTAGTATTGATCATGATAAAATATTTGAAGAAGAGTAATTAAAAGTAAAAAGCTTCAACTAGAAGGAGATATATAATTCATTTAATTTTTAGTATGAAATTAATATGTAGCATTTTAAAAATATCTTTAATAATAAAAAATTCAGTGTGAATCATAAAAAAAATATTGAATTATATTTAAAAATATATTAATAATAGGAGAATTATTTTTATGTGGATAATAGAGACCATAAATAAAATATTTTAAGTAAAATATTTATGGTTAAAACATTTTAACTAATCTCACTAATTTACATTTTCTCATTTTCCAAGTTCCCAAATAAATTTTGATGATATTGAATCCATTTTATAAATTCAAAAATAATATATATATATATGTATATAGTAAGCTTGGTAGTTCCTTTCATTTTTTACTTTTTTTCTCTTTTGTTTACTCATACATCACCCCAATTTGGGAAGGGGAAGGGAATTGAACCTGTGATGAGTGCTATAACAACCTGCCTCATCACCATTTAACCAAAACCCCACGGACTACTAGAGAATCAAATTTGTAGTGTAAAAACAAATTATTCAATTTTTTCACTTTAAAAGAGGATTTCAGTTCAAGGGATTTGGTCCCTCTACGCTCTTTCTAGATCTGCGATTAATATAGATAGATCTAAACTCATTGAAGAACGAGTCGTATTCATGTGGAGTAGATCTATGGTTAAGATAGATGGATCTAAACTAGTTTAGAAGAACTAGTGGTATTCATCTGGAGTATAACATATATAAATGGGGGAATTAAAGTAACCTAGATCCATCCCCAGATCTACCAAAGGCCAAGAGGGATCAAATATCTTCAAAGGAAAGCATGTCTTGGTCAAGTTACCCATGATTTTCTTAGGAGAACTCATGGTATTAGTGTGAATATTATTTAAAGGGGACATTAAAGTATCCTATATTTATCTTAAGTAAGAATCTACCAAGGGATGAGAGGATGGAATCTTTTTTAATAGTAACACCTGATAGATCTAGAATTAAGATAGATGTTAGATTATTAATTATAATTAATTATAATTATAATAACAAGTATCAATTTCTTGGTTTAATTTCCATTATATTTGACATGAATACTATGAGTCAATACCACGAGTTAAATAAAACAAGCATAGTTTATTTAACTACCCAATTTGAAAATTAAAAAAATACTTTTTAGTTTTATAAAATGTAAATTGATTTTTTTAATGACTATTTGAATGTGGTTTTAAATTTTATTTTCAATATAAACAAAGTAAAAAAAATTATATTTTCTAAGTATAATAATAATTCAAGGGTTGTATCATAATATTTTATAAACATTTTATCTTAATTTAATTACATACATATTTTAAATTAAAACTTAATACTCAATACTTACAATATAAGAAGATTAATATTTACCCCTATTTTACCATTTATATTATTAACTTATTCATCAATCGTGGTGCAGGGAGGTGTGAGGTGGCAGGAAGCCACACATGGCACACGTTGTAATGGATTTGACACACATTGGAAGTGGTGGGCGCCTCGACCCACACCAAATAAAGACAAAACTTAATGTGGGCGGAAGGCAACAAGGAATGTTAGGAATATTTTGGGAAAAATGCCAGCGTTGGAGGGAGAAAAGGTTGGGTAGAAGGTCGGTTTTAGTTACTGATCTATGACTCTAGAGCAGGCAGTGAAGGCACTAGGGTAGAGGAGGGTGTTTGTAGACATTGCACATCGGTTCCACGAGTATGTTTTCATATCTTGTCTCTTTCTGAGTATGGTTGTCTTTGAGATAAGAGGAAGACTTATTTCGTATGCTCTGAATCCCTATTTTGTAATTGGAATGGAAGTGTACAACCCTGGTTTAGTCAAGATGTTTATTTGGGAGTATGCTGTATTTGGGAGGGCTTCCACATGGTTTTCCAAGGTTGATAGATCTTACTAGTCTACTCTTTGATTTTTAATTTCTATTGGTTGGCACTCCTTCTTGATTCCCTCAGCGTCTGTTACTTTGTTGGTCGTGTTAATTTCCAAGCGCAAAATGCTAGCCTCTGTATCTGGGGCATGAAGATTGAAGGGAAGGTGGTGGGCGAGGGTGATGGGGAAACCCTGAAACCCAACTCCTTTTATTATCATATTTGTTTTGATAACCCTGCATGTAAATTCTATAGCTTTGCATGTCAATTATACAGCACTGCATACCAATTCTATAGCTCTGCATGTCAATTCTATAGCTCAACATGTCAAATTTCTAGTTCTGCAAGAAAATTATATGATCTTGCATGCATGTCCTAAAATTACTATTTGGGGTTTATGGGCTCTGCTAATTTGTTCAATAAGGTCACAGGAAAATTTCTAAGTATACCAGACTCCAAGTTGTTATCTAATGTGGGTGTTGAATGAATAACCAAGTAGTTTGAGACTGTTTTCTTGGGATTCATGGGATTAGTCCACCAGTTCTCTGGTTACAATATTTTTCTAGGCTCTATCTCACTGTTTGTGGTGAGTGGTAATATATGGCTCATGTATGTTAAGTCTTTACTTCATGTCTACATTTATAAGTGGAACTATTACAAATTTCTTAATACAGAGGCATGGTTGCGAGCCCTTGTTTTGGGAAGTGATGGGTATGAGCAGTTTATAATGCCCTTAGACCAGTTTAAGACAGTGTCACTGGTTGAAAAGAGGAAAACTTATCGAGATAGGGGAATCTGGAAAAAATATCAGGAGAATATTAATATGACTGAGGTGGAGACCCTCAATATACAGGATAGTATTATGTGTAAACAAACTAAATCCAATTGTGTTACTTTGTCTCCTTGTATAGGTTCTCCTAGCATCTCTCACCCTCAATCCTTTGCGCATCGGGCAACAACCTCGATGTGGATTCGGGTGAACATACAACTGGTCAGATACTAGCATAAAACAAAAATGGTGAAATCGCGGGCAGGTAAAGGACCTGCTAGAAAAAGATAAAGAAAGGACAAAGGAAAGGAAAAAGTGGGGCCGATTAAAAGGGTCAGAAAACCTAGAAAATAAATTATTTATAACCTCTTCCATGCTTATGCTTTTGGGTCACCTGGTCAAGCAAAATCCTTTATTTCTGGATGGGAGCATGACCTTAAAACTAAAGTGGAGGAAGATATCCCTGACGAATAAATGGATCATATGATAACTTATCCTAGGAATACTAGAGGAATATTGTCCTTATTTCAGAAGTATATTCATCTTTATTGGACGATGAAGTTTTTAATGGCAATGGCCATTGTAGTTGTTCAAGAGATATGAGGAGACCCAAAGGCAACCTCCATATTCGAAGAAATGTGCAGATATATTCAGGAAATTCACCTCCACCAACAACATCAAAATGTCCACCTTGGTCGAATAGAATGGAAATTCCAAAGTATGAATCAATTTGATATGCTCGGTTCAAGTGTCAAGGATCTGACCCCCATTGAATCATTATATGAATCATTTGAGAGGTTTTTTGTTTTTTGTTCAATATGAAAAGAGCGGATAGCATTTACTTTTTTTATATGTTAATAGATATAGGAGATAATAGACCTCATAAGGTATCAAGAGACATATTTAAATAGTTCCAATTTTGGTTGGCTTATAGCTCTTTGAGGTAGCCAACAGACCTGGTTTCCTATGGGCAGGTTGAGGCTACCAAGTATATAAACTGATAATGCAACCTACTATTTTGATTAGATGAATGAATAGAGAGGTACTATCAAATTTACAACAAAAAAAATATTATTAACTTATTAACTTGTAAATTGGTTTTGTTACATATTATTTGCCAAAAAAAACCATAACTCATTTCAAAATTAAAATATTTTATTATAATTTTATTTTACAACATTTTTTACATCAACCCCTCACTATATATATATATATATATATATATATATATATATATATATATATACTAACTAGCAACACTATATTACACTTGATTTTATTTAGCATAACAAGCTTTGGTTCCAACAAAAAATAATAAAAATAGAATATAAGTTTTTATTTATTTTAATTTTAACATAGGGTCATTTTTATTTTTATTTTTAGAACAATGCAGGACATGAAATTACAACATTTATTCCATATTGGGTACATTACAACATTTATTCCATATTGGATTGTGTTGGGTTGGAGGTACAAAAATATTTTATAATGAAAAAAATTGATCCCTCTAGATGCTTGGTGGGTCTTAAAAAGGATCTTGGCTGGTGGGATAAGTGTTTTGATGCTATTGGAAAATTTCAACCATTTAATTTATATTATTTTGATAATTATTAGGTACATGATGGGGATTTAACTTCCATGTATCATGATAGAGGATTGAGATTTATCTTAACGGTAGTTATGCCTTTTGCTTTTCAATTTAATTAAAACAAATGTAACGTCAATAAATGTAATTGTACTCTTACTATTTTTTATAATAATAATTTACTTCATAATGGAAATTCAATTAACAATTGTCCCTTCTTCACCTGTTTGAGCATCACCGAATGCAATGACTGCAAGGTGGACTATTCAAAAATCATGAGAAATTAGTGAGTTACTACTACCTCTCATGGAAATGGTCATAGACGAATGACTTACTTTGGAAATGGTCATAGATGAGCGACTTACTTAAAGCAGTTGAATCCCAAAAAATGATATCTAGTTTTCCTATTATAAAGTATTATGTAAACCATAAAATTCAATATTTAAATACCATAAAGCAAGTTAACAAAAATAGTTATAATTTAAAATAAAATTATAATTTAATTAGTTTTTATAATATTTTAAATATTAATAATATGATAATATGAAAAGTATCATGTCATAATTTTATTATTTATTTTTTTATCTCTTTTTTTTACTTCAAGCGATGCTAGGGTTTGGCAATAAATTAGGGTTCAGACAGAACTGAGAATCTAACAATGCGGATTACAAGGAGAGTGCAACGGATCAGAGCTAACTATGAGTGATTGTATGGTAGCATCTTCACCGGGGGGGGGAGATCCCCTCCTACCGAAATGTGATGGAGGGGGAATACAATAGAAACCAAAAACGGTCCCAAGGTGGATCCACCCCTAATTTAGGCCCAGTGTTGGGAGCAGAATGGCAGGCAAAAACTAGAGGACAATGTCTGCCAGGAGCTTTGAAGAAACCCTTTTTTGTTATGATTTCAAATAAAATGGATGAATACTAAAGTTATATGAAATATCATGCCTTAATCTACATATTCATAGACATATGGCCAACAGAGAAAGATCTTCTCAAATGGATACAGGTAAAATGGAAACCCAAGGGCCACATAGATCTAAAATTTGGGCCTAGAGGGTTCTTCACTGTAATCTTTACAAATATTATAGGTAAAGGAATTATTTATGAAGGAGGTCCGTATTTCTATTACAATGTTGTGTTATTATTGAGGTGTTGGAATAATTTTATAACCCTGAACAAGAACAATTTCTAGCCACACCAATTTGGGTACAACTATTTGCACTACCGGTGGATTTTTGGGACCCTAAAGTTTTGGAAGGTATTGTTAACTCACTTGGTAGCTTTGTTAAAATAGTTGAAACAACTCAACGAGGTAGGTATACCTATTTTTCCAGTATATGTGTTTATATGAATATATCTGATCCTTTACCATAATCAATCGAGTTGGAATATTAAGGGAAATTATGGCAACAGATTCTTGGTTACGAACATATTCCGTTTGGGTGCTGAAGATGCCATGAATATGGCCATATTTACAAAAATTTCCCTATTAACAATCTGGACCAGTTGAAATGGAAGAAACTTGAAGGAGGCGGAGGGTCACCTGAAAAATAAGATGAATTTAAGACTGTTATGAGTAAGAAGAAAAATAGTAAAATGCATGCAAATCAAGTCAGCAACCTAATGAAACAGAAGAATACTCAAAACTGATATGAAATACTGCGGGCACTTGGGGAAATTTTGAAGGAAGTTGAACACACTAATGATGAAGGGTAGGGACCGCTAACGCAAAAAGCTATGAAAGCCAAAATAAAGGCACCACTAGAATCAACAGAGAAGGAATACCAAGTGCAAATGGTGGAGCAATATCGTTATCAATGGTATTCCAAGTACTACATAAATTTCCTCAATGAAAGTGATCTCCTAGAATATAAGAGGCCTAAATAGTAAAGAAAAATAGAGATATTTAAAATAAATATTAAATACGGAGAAGCCACAGGTGATATTGCTTCAGAAACCAAGATTTCAAGGCAAAGATTAGAAGAAATCCTTAAATTCTTAAAACCTCATTATGAAGCAATAACTATAGATTGAAGAGGAAGAAATGGTGGAATAGCAGTTTTGTGGAACCCAATTGAGATTATGGCAGAAGGATGATTCATGCTTCTACGTATTATAACTGGTTAATTTAGACAAAATTGAATGTTGAGGAAAAAATCCTAATTTCATCAACTTATGGGCATCATATTCCAGGAGAAAAAGAAGCTTCCTTAACAGCATAAGAACACTTAAAAATATGCATTATTTGTTGTTGGGAGGTGACTTCTAGTTTGGGAGAAAAAGAAAGAGGTATAAGGAGAGAAGAGCTAGAAATGGAACTCTTTAGAGAAATGGTAACCGACCTAAGGGTTGTTGACATCCCCACAGTGAATGGAAAATATACACAGAACAATAGAAGAGGAGGTTTCCACCAAGTAGCCTCAAGGCTTGACAAATTCTTAGCATCAGAAGCCTTGGTCAGTAGTGATGCATTTTATGAGGCATCTATCTTTTCGAGTCTGGGGTCAGATCACTCGACGATATGTATGGAGTTTTATATGGAGGAATGTAATAATACATGACCTTTCGATGGATTTTTTTTTCTACGGGATCCAACCTTCCTAGAGAAAGCTAAATTATGGTGGGAATTAAGTCAAACTCAAGGTCAGAATAGGATGCATTCATTCGAACTTCATCTAAAATACTTTAAAAAATAGATTAAAAGATGGAATACACATAAGATTGGAAACATTCAACAGGATAAGGAATGATTACAAGGAGAAATGAAATGAATTCATCAAGAAATTATTCTACATGGGAGAGCAAATAATCTGGTGATAGAAGAAGGTAACCTTCTAAGTAAACTTAAAGAGCACAAGAAACAAGAGGAAATCCTATGGAAACAAAAATCTCGCATACAATGGCTAAGAGAAGGGGAAAAAAATACAAAAAAAATTCATAGGGTTATGACATAGAGGATACAACATAATCGTATCTTCTCCCTGAAGGATCCAGGAGGAAACAGGCTCATCCAACATAATGATATGGAAGCCATGTTAGTGAATCAATTCATTCATATTTTGACAGAACCAAACTAGTATAAAATGGTAGTCATTGAACGTATAACATAAAACATACCCTCTATAGTATGTCACGAACAAAATATGGCTCTTTTAAGAGATATCACTATAGAGAAAATGGAATAAGTGGTCAAAGGTCTTGCAAGAAACAAAGCCCCTGGCCTAGAAGGCTTTACGATAGAATTCTACTAGGCTACTTGGTCCTTCATGGGTAGAGATATATGGGAATTCATAGAGGAATCCCATCAGTTAAGACAGGTATATCCAGCATTGAATTCTACTCTCATTTCCTTAATCCAAAAGTAGGAGAATTTTGATGAACCAGTAGGTTTTCAACCCATAGATTTACGCGATGTAATTTATAATATCCTATATACGATTATGGTGAATCACCTGAAACCTATTCTTCCAAGCCTAATATCTCTTGAGGAGATTGGTTTTGTGAAAGGAAGACAAATTTTGGATGGCATAATCATGACGCAGGAAGCTATTCACTCTCTTACGACCCTTAAAGCCAAAGGTATGTTGATCAAACTTGATCTATCAAAAGCATATGATCGTCTTAGCTGGAATTATCTTAAGGCTATTCTTAAAGAATTTGTATTTTATTTAATATTGATCTATTGAATGTTGTCTTTTATTTCTTCTCCTAGTTACTCTATTATGCTTAACGAAGTTCCTTCTACTCCTTTTAATGATACTCGGGGGTTAAGAAAAGGGGATCCTCTATCCCCCTTCCTTTTCATTATTGTAGTAAAAGGCCTCGGTCGTCATATTAAAAGTAAGATTTAGGGAGGTCAGCTCAAAGGCCTTAATCTTTGGGGGGCAGGCATAAACCTCTCCCACCAACAGTTTGTAGATGATATTATGCTCTTTTGTGAAGCCACTTAAAATAATCTCAGGAAATTATATCCATTCTTAAATATTTCATGAAATCCTCTGGAACTCTTATCAATAATGACAAACAAAATTTGTTTTTATTTAATACTAATATTCTCTCCCAATTTTTCCTATCGCGCACCTTGGGGTTCAACATCGGATACTTTCCTATGAAATATTTAGGAATCCTTCTCAGTCTAAATTATTTTCCGGTATCTCAGTGGAAATATTTCCTTACTAGTATCCAAGGTCGGCTTCAAAATTGGGAATTTTGGGTGCTTAATTCTCTGAATCAAGTTGTTCTATTAAGAGCAGTCTTACAATCCATCCCCATCTATCTGCTCTCAAGACTGGAAACACCTAAAACCAATTGTAATTATATGGCTAATATGTTTTACAAATTTTTATGGCAAGGATCCCAACAAGCCCGTAAATGGGCTCTCCTTTCATGAGATAATCTTATGAAAATGAAAAGAACTGGAGGCTTTGGGCTAAGATATCCATATTTTTTGAATCAGGTTATGGGAGCTAAGCTATGGTGGAGATGGATACAGGGGGGCAAAGATTTGTGGAAAAAAATCTAGGAACAAAAGTATGAAATTCCCTTAACTACTGTAGGGAAATTAAAAGTTCAAATGAACCCTAAAGGATCCACTATTTGGAACTTGGCGGCACTAAATAGAGATCTCATATGAGAACACAGTTTCTGGGAAATTAGGGGAAGCAACATTGCCCGGTTTTAGGAGGACTCGTGGAAACAACAAGAGAAACTATTTAGTCGAATGGATTTAGGGGAGATTTTTATATTCACTAATAGGCCGAATACTAATTTAGTAGCACAATTTTTGGATGAAGGGGCAAAGCTTCAATGGAGAAAATGGAAGCTAAAATACATGTGGCAGAATGCTCTAGAAACTCGTCAATGGGAAAATTACGAGAAAGAAGTTAAATCTAGAAAACTAACAGTAGCAACAGGAGAGGATATCCTCAGATGGGGGTATCGCAAAAAAGGCATGTTTATAATACAATATATTACATAAAATCAAATAACATTCAAAATATATTGTATCACTTTGGAAAAAAATATGGTCGGCAAAACATTGGCCAAAAATTGAATGCTTTTTGTGGCTAGTTAGTCATGGCAAGATTCTTACATGGGATGAGTTGCAGAAGAGAGTAATGCATGGCTCACCGACATGTACAATGTGTAAGAAGAAGGTATAAACACTCAAACACCTGCTCAATCACTGCTATGTCGCTATGACTCTTTGGAAAAACCTCTCCTCCCTCTTTTAACAAACAGATAGGGACAACAGGAGTCTCAGGCATACAATTGAAATTTTGAGAAAAGGAGGATATAAAAGCCTTGTTCTTAACAGAGAGTGGGGACTCTCTATGGGCTTTCTCATAAGGGCGATTTGGAAAGAAAGAAACCAAAGAACATTGAGAGACGAGTATCGAAAACCTGAAGAGATATGGAAAGTGGTTCTTGAGAATATCAGAGAAATTGTTCTCGTCAAGAAATGGCATGAATATGACTGGAAATTTAATGGGCATGAGGCTAGGATTTTAGCTATGCTTAACCTAAAAGCCCAAATTCTTTCTCTGACCTCATGGAAACAAAAAATTCTGGGCATTCATCCGAAGGATAAATTCAATGCTCCATATTAGGAGTTTATTAATATTAATTACGATGGGGCCTATAAAGGTAATCTTGGTCAAGCAGGAGCACGTGTTATATTTCATGATTCACATGGTTTGGTAACTAGAGTTTATGTGACTAATGTGGGATTCACTACAAATAACGAAGGCGAAGCGGTAAAACAAGGTTTTTTTATAGTTGTAAGATAATAGTATCATAGGATTATAGTAGAGGGGGATTTGACCATGGTAACAGGTGCTCTGAAAAAATTGCAGCAGGGGACAGACTCAGAGAAAATCAGTCGAAGCTGGTGAAAAACTCGTCTAATTCAGTAAATCAATGAAATTATCCCAAGTATTGGATACCTTATTCTGTCACATATTCGCAGATTAGGGAATGATGTAGCCGACTACTTGGAGAACTGGGGTTGTACTTATCGAGGGTTTCAACTGGACTTCGGTTGAGCTGAAATGGTACAAGAGGAGGAGCTACAGTCTCTACAAGAAATTGTTGATAGGGATAACGATGATACTCAAGATCCTCGATCAGAGTGCCAAGTGGTTAATGCGAACGGAGAGGTGGTAGGAGCTCGTGCGTACCACCTAGATAGTTGATGTGGACACACGGAGAGGATGTTGGGTACTACCACCCACACCAATAATGACGCCACTAAATGCAGGTGGTAGCCAACTTAGGATTTCATATGGGTGTTGGAAACAACACCCACGCATGAGGAATGCTACGAAGGCTAAGGGTGGTAATATGGTCTTACAGTTATTCGCGGAGCTGAGATCATAATAGGAAGCTGGAAAAGGGGAGAAGTGTTGCACGATGGTTGTGCGGTGCTTCTTTGGCTATGTTCTAAGGCTCTATATCATGTATGTTACTACAATAAGAGACAAAATTCAATTCTTCACTTTGTTTCTGGTTTCTACCTATGAAAGATGTTGGGCTGAGAATAAGGTACGTTTCACCCTATCTTTACCACGAATTATTATGTACTTCTACAAATTTTCCCCTCATCTTAGCAATAAAGGAAATGGAATTAATGTAAAGTCGGGACAAAATGAACTGATGATAAACGGGATGTTTAACAACGGAAATTTGACTTGTTATATCTTTAATAACAGGGAAACAAAGCAGTTGAACTGATGATAACTGAAAGACAGCTGACAAGAGAGGAAAATGGGATCATGATGGCTACCATGGGCTGGCAGAAGATAGAAAGGCACATCCACACTTGGAGGACTCAAAAGACAGCCACGAGCATCAGGATCCCATATGGAAAGGACCCGTTACCACTATTTAATTTTAATTTAAAAGGCCAAAGAAGAAAAAGATAGATATATAGGAATAGAGATTTTCTTCTATAATAGATGTATCGGGATAGAATTGTTGAGTTTTATTCAAGTATTAATCTCCAGCTTAATAAGAATTTTGGCATTTTTTAATAGTCAATCTCTGAGTTTTCCTTAACAGTAGACTTCTGGTGGCTTTGGGCCCATCCCTGGGAGCTTTCTATGCTACTTCTATGTTATAGGTTTAATTACAAAACTTGCGTTTCCAGTCATCTAATGCATTTCGTGAGATATCATTTAATTGGTTGAATTGTGAACATAAGATGCTACGAATTTCTCTTTCATTAGAATTGTTCATCATTCATGCTTTCTTGCTAACCATCAATGTTTCCATAATAATTTGGATGCTTTCATCATTTCTCAATGATTTTATAATCGTTTTATTAGTTTTAGCATGACTATTGTCCAATTTTTTATATAGTTAAATTTGGATCTTTTCATTACCATTACGAGGCATCTGGTTGTTGTTTGATTCAGAGAGATGTTATTTATTCATTTAAAAGAGAATTATATTGCAAAATTTAGATAAAAAATTGTTGTTCAATTTATTAGAGTTGTTGTTCAATTTATTATGACTGATGTTCAATTCGTCACAGTATGTTGTTCAATCGTACTTTGCTCTTTTCACCGGAATAGTCATTTCTAGAATAGAGTAGTCAAAAGAATTCTATAATTCCCTTCCAATTCTATTTTATTGAACTTCAAAAATTATATAGTCTTCCTTATGATAATTTAGAGTATTTTTCCATTGATGTCACTTGCATATACTATGCTTACACTCTTGAAACAACAAGACTTGCCCTCGTTTGATAACTAAATGAGAATAATTGAAGTTTCCTATAATAGTCATCTTTATGACCCAACATTTTTGGCGTAGTTGTCGGGGAGAGTGTTTAAGAGTGATGTCCTTTATTTATTTTCCCTTTTTCTATGAGGAAGTTGGTATTGAAAATGACAGATAAGAACTTGCGTACCAGCAAGAAGAATGTTTTCTCTCTAGCCTGCTTTCTAGCAATTGTGCAGAGGTTAGTAGGATATGTGCTCTTGTTTTATGACTAGGAAGAAAAATATAGGAACAAGTCAAAATCCCCCACTTAAATCCACAAAACACAAAGGACCGGTGATCCTTGGTAGAACATCATATATAGAAAAAATCATTAATAAGGTTGAATCCCAGGCATCCGTAGTACCTAGAGCTATTCCTACTCAAATTCCTACTACACTCCCTTAGGTAGCAACCACACCATTTGCCGCCCACGCCTAGATTCACAGTGAAATAGGGTTTGAACAAAGCCTTCAAACTGTTGATCACGTAAGTCCTGACCCTTTGAGAGAGGGAGGTTCTTGCAATTTACAGGAAGGAGAAGGAGAAACCAGCAGTACAGTACAGGTAAAAACTCCATAGCTTGGATCCCATGGGAGAGTGGGTGAAACAGAGACACCCAGCGTCCCATATTGGGGAAGTGTTGTAAGGCTTCCTTCACATCCACTCCCTAATTCAATTGAGATTATTCCTCCAGAAAAAGAAATCCCCGAAGATTATTGGCATATATTTGATGAAATGGAAAACAACCAGAACAAGAAATCCCCGAAGATTATTGGAATATATTTGATGAAATGGAAAACAACCAGAAATAGAACCAGAGGTAGATATCAACATTAGAATATCCCATTGTTGATCTAGTTTCAAATGCCCCTATGAAAGCCATTCCATTACAAAACATTCCCACCATTCATGGGTTGACCTCGGAAGATCCCGATGCATTTTTATTTGAATTTTATGTCTTATGTAGGGGATATGAATATACCACTGACCCTCATAAACTGAAACTATTTCCCTCTACCTTGAAGGGAACATCATTACTATGGTTCATGGGGCTCGGTGGAGGAACCATTAATAACTGGGAACAGATGAAGAACACTTTTCTTAACAAATATCAAGACTATTGCCAGACTTGAGAATTAAAAGATGAAATCTTCAATATGTCTACAAAGGACAATGAGACATTAGAAGAATACATCAAAATATTTCAATCTAACTTACAAAGGTCTCCATATACTACACTATTTAAAGATATCTTAAAAGCAACAATGATTAAGGGAATGAAAGAAGAATGGGTTGAAACACTTAACATAATGGGGAAAGGGGACATCTATCAAGAAGAATATGATGATATTATTTCACTATGTATCAGTTGTTCTCGAGGTAAATACGCGAAGTAGGCCAGCTGGGCGAGACTCAGCTACAAGGAACCCTAAGCAGTCTAGTGGCAACGTGACCAGAGAAAAATTTGGTAATCTCTTAGAATATTTCAAAACATATATTTTGGGCACCATGATAACACAACTATATGTCCTACAAGCCAAGAAGAAACAAGCTATATCAGAAAAAAACTTGGTCGTATTTTTCCCATGTTGTCGGAAGAAGCACATCGAACGATAATTTCCATTAGACATGGTCCATACATGTGCTATTTGTACCAAGAACCATGCCACCGGCCATTTCCCTTCACTTCCAGAGCTAAAATAAATTTTTAAATAAGCATAAGAAGAGATGGAACTAGTCTATCTAATGAACCAGTGTCAACAATGGCAAGCACGACTAGGTATGCCACAATACCTACCTCAATTATTTTCTTCTCCGCATTTTAACCAACAGAACCCTGCAACAGCTTGGAAAAACCAATCACCTTTCTCTTCTTGGCCATCTTAATCATTTCCTATGCTTCCTTGGCCAACACAACCCTCTTCAAGTAATAATTGGCCAAATTTTCCTTGTTCTCCCCCTTTTTGGAAAAATAATCCCTATCAATCATAGTGGCTGGCCTCCCCTTGACAAGCCACAAATTAGCCTTAGAATTGGCAGTGACCTCTACGAATGACCAAACTACCAATGGGGACAGGGGTGAAAAATCAACCTACATTACCAGCTCCATATCGAGTCCAGCACAACCCTCAGCCTATCATGCGGCCTCAATTGCCATCTCAATCCAATCCTAATCCTTACAACAGGTCGGTTCAGCTAATTCAAATTGTTGAAAACCCAAACCCTGAAACTGAATAGAAGTAATGCAATGAACTAAGGTTGAGATCATGATGTGTTATTTCAAGAAAAGAAGATACAACCTTGCTTAGAACTCCAACAGAGCCTAGAAAAACAATGATGACTGAAACAGAGGTAGAGAAGGGAAGGGAAACGGTTGACCAAGGGAGACCTGAGAACCTTATTATTTCTCCCCCTCCATTTGCTGAAATATTAACACTTCCTAGACCGATAGTCTCCCTAGATTTTGATAACCTAGGGGAATTAAAGAACCTTTGCATTAAAATTCCTCTTTTATAGTCTATACAATACATCCCTATCTATGCCAAGATAATCAAATATCTTTGTGGAAAAAAACAGGTGAGGAAAGCAAAAAATGTACCCACTATTCATTGGTAGCGGCACTATCAGACTTATTGTTGGGTAAGGAAACACCCGTGAAATATGAGGATCTAGGGAACCCCATAGTAACTGTGAAAATATCTAGCCACTCCTTTCCAAACATATTGGTTGACTTAGGGGCAGCCATTAAGATCTTAACTATATATACCTATGAGAAGTTAGGCATAACAACGTTAGAACCCACAACTACCTTGTTGGAACTTGCTGACAGATCTATTATCAAACTAGAAGGAATATTACAAGACATCCTGGTTTCTATGGACTCATGGGAATATCTAGCTGAATTTTTAGTTATTAACCCAAAAAATAGGATGGACGGACACCCCCCGATACTTGGTCGACCTTGTTTAGCAACAATAGGTTCTTACATAGGTTGTCGGATAGGCATCATGACCATTGCTAGAGGTGATTCCATAAAAAACATTATCATTTACCCACCTGCCAAACCAAGTCTACCCACGATAAATATTCATAGGCATCCACATACATATTGGGAACAAAATATCCATTCACCACTGACAATAATTGAAGCTCTTGAATTCAAATATCAAATTGAAGATGATGTAATTAATAACTTCATGAATGAGTCATTTGCATCTGGAAACTTAAAATTCCAAATGTTAAAAACAATTCTTGATGATGAAACATAAGAAGACCCCTTCGCAGAAATTTGCATACCCATACCGATGACCGATAATCAACACATACCCATGACCGATGTTCGCAACAGCATACCAATTGAAATTGAGCCAGAGAAAGTTTTAAATATCAATGGAAGTCTGGATAGTGACCAAAAGAAAAAGCTCATAAAGGTTTTACAGAAGTATCAGGGAGCATTTTATTGGGACTACCTAGACATGAAGGGTATAGACACTCAACTATGCACACATCACATCTATACTGACAAGGATGCTCTGCCTATTTGTAAACCTCAACGGAGGCAGAAACCGCATCTGAAACACATTGTAAAAGATGAATTACAAAAGCTGCTAGACGTATACTTCATTTATCCTATCTTAGACAGTAAATGGGTCTCTCCTTTAGTAGTCATTCCTAAGAAGAATGGGAAGTGGAGAATCTATGTGGATTATAGAGAATTGAATAAATCAACACAGAAGGACCACTTCCACCTTCCTTTTATTGACCAAGTCCTCGATACATTGGCAGGAAAATGGTTATTTTCCTTCCTTGATGGGTTCACCGGTTATAATCAAATCTAGATAGCCCCTGAAGACTAGGATAAAACAACCTTTACCTGCCCATGGGGTACATTTTCTTACAGGGTATTACCATTTTGACTATGCAATGCCCCAGCAACCTTCCAAAGAGCTATACTCAGCATTTTTTTTTATTTAATAAATGAAGGACTTGAAATTTACATGGACAAGTTTACCCCATATGGATATTATTTTGATCAAGCACTAGAAACACTAGAAAAAGTATTGGAACGATGTATTGCTACCAGATTATGTTTAAGCAATTAAAAATGCTACATGATGATGACTGACGGAGTAACCTTAGGACACTACATCTCTGTAGCTAGAATACAGGTAGACCCAGCAAAAATAGAAGTAATCATTTTATTAGCCACACCTTGTACACAGTTTTCTTAGATATGCAGGGTACTATCATAGGATTATAAAGATTTTTTCACAAATTGCTGCACCCTTATATGCATTAATTGTAAATGTTGAATTCCATTGCTCTGATAAATGTGACACTGCTTTTACAAATTTAAAGAAACTTTTCTCGAGAGCACTGATATTATGCGGTCCCAACTGGAATATTCCATTTCACATTTCTTCAGATGCATCCGACAGAGAAATAGGGGCAGTTCTTGGTTAAGAAGAAGACAAAAAGCTCTATGTTATTTATTATATCAGCAAGAATCTCAAAACTGCTGAATTAAACTATACAGTGACTAAAAAAGATTTATTGGCTGTCATTTATGCTATCAATAAATTTAGACATTATATAACTGGCTATCAAGTACTCATGTATACTGATCACATAGACATTATATATATAGCCAATAAACCAATCACAAATGGGAGAGTAACTCGTTGGTTGTTTCTTTTGCAGGAATTCGATATAACTATCAAAGACTATCTAGGGAAGGAGAACATGGTTGCAAAATTGCTATCCAAAGTTCCCATATCAGATGACACACTAGCAGTGGACGATTAGTTTCCCGACGAACATCTATTCATCATAGCAATGAAAACACCATGGTACACAAATGTAGCAAACTACCTAGCAGTAGGAAAGATGCGCATAAATTTAACATCAAGGGAATGAAAGATGATTATTCAACACAGTGATAGATTCTCCTGGATCGGTGGATACCTCTTTCATACAAGAGCTGATATGCATATACGCAGATGCATCCGGGAAGACGAGATTTATGACATTCTACGGGCCTGTCATGATGAACCTTTTGGTGGCCATTTTTCAGATCGCAGAACGGGGCACAGGGTATTGCAAATGGGTTATTATTGGCCTACGATTTTTAAAGATGCCAAGAAATATGTCCAAGATTGTGATATTTTCCAAAGAATGGGTCGTCCGGGAAAAGATGATGAAATTCCATTGCAATCACAATTGGTAGTAGAAACGTTCAAACGGTGGGCACTAGACTTCATTGGACCATTCAACCCGCCATCAAACCAGAATATCTACATACTAGTTGCCACAGATTATGTAACAAAGTGGGGAGAAATAGTAGCCTTATCAAGAGCTACGGAAGAATCTGTGATTGATTTTATTTTTTCGGCTATTTGTGCGATATGGCTTACCACAAGAAGTGATAAATGATGGAGGGGCACAATTTGTGGGAAATAAAATTACGGCCACCGTTAAGAACCACCATATCATCCATAGAGTCACATATCCATACCACCCATAGGAAAATGGGCAGGTTTAAAATACCAACAAATTCCTCAAGGAAATTCTCACTAAAACAGTATCAACACATCACTAGGATTGGGCTACTATACTACCAGAGGCCTTGTGGGCTTACCGCACAACATGGAGAAACACCACTGGATATTCTCTGTCTCATCTAGTATTTGTAACATAGCCTATTTTTCCTATCGAATTCCAAATAAAGACTCTAAGGACAGCAGAGGAGGTAGGGTTGGACTTGAAGGAAGCCCAAATTAGAAGACTCCAACAAATAAATTGTAATGTTCCTAATTTTTGCCTTCAATAAATTGGAACATTAGATTTTGATAATTTCACTTATAAGTTAAATAATTGGGTGAGGAGGCCCATTCATGATAATAACATGGATAAAATCCCTCTAGTATGAAAGGGGATAAGTCTTGGAACTAGATTTCACACCCTCATGTGTGAAAGGGGACATTTTACAAAAAGGCTTGGTTAAGTTTGACCAAGTCAAACAGCGTTGGGTATGAGGTGGAAAGCACTACATGGGACAACACAGAGATAGAGGAGGGAATATTCCTTTATGGAGGAAACCCTAATGGATGGGGCCCATGGAGAGAGAGCCTTCACTTACTATATATGGAGAGGAGGAGAGCCATTGTTATTCATGCTTGTATTATTCATTTCATGTCTATTCAGACATTGTGCATTCCTTGTTGTTTAGCAAGAATTGCCGGGGAATGCCTGTTTAGGATTAATTCTCCTTTCTTGAGGGCCTCTTGAAGGATTTTTACTGATTTGTCTCACATTTAGGCTTGAGGCCAAGCATCCTCCTCCAGAACAGCGTTATTGCTGCAGCAGCATAATTCTTTGTTGTAGGGTGTTGCAGTGAGAAGTTACAACACCTCTTCCATTGCTTGTTTTTCAGAGGGAGAATCTTCTTTTCCTTTGGAGGATTAGTTTGGAAGAATTGGAGCTTATTTTCATATCTTGGCACTTGGCCAAACTAGTATATTCCACCTACAACTCAGTTACCCTCTTAGACTGCGTTATTTTCTCAGAGCACTTGCAGTGAGGGCTTGTAGTGTTGTTTGGAAGGTGAGATCTCAAGTGTAAGGATAAGCCTTCCACTTTGGAGATCCATTGGAGAAGGTCTACATCAGATTGCTCATCATATTCATCCTTCTTTTTTGTGTTCCATATTTGAGTTGCTGCAACTACCCAACAACTTCGACATTTTTTCCATTTTGTGTATTTCAGCCAATCCCTTTGAGGATTGATGTTTTATAGATATTTTATCCCATATTGTATTTGATCTATATCATTGAAATATCCATGTATTGACATTGTATTGCAGCAGTACTCCATAATATACTGCACTGCCATAGCCAAGGGTTTCATATATGCAGTTGTGTTTCTTCATTTATATGTACATGTATTGTTGAGGCTTGCATTGCCTTTCTTGAGAGGTTGTTTCCCTCAAGAACTTTTACTCTCTTTGCTGCTATAACATTATTCATTGGATATCTACATCTTCTTGTCTCACAGCTCATAAAATAACATTGTCTTTCCATTTCATGTGCTTACATTTGTTGCAGTCCCTCAGCGGGCACTTTAGAGGTTATCTAGTAGTGGGAGATCTATTTAACCACTCTAGGAGGATTTATTTGGTCCCAACTCTTGGATTCCAGTCTTAGATGTATTGATCTAAGGGTCCAAGTCTTGGTATCAAATATTTCTGCCTCCATTTCTGGAAAATGCGTTTTCCAGCCATGGATTGCTAGCTATTCTGATTTGGGAACATTACAAAATGAATTATATGAAATAAGACTACTAGCTCTGCAGCGCACTGCAATCATCCAACAACCACGAACTAAGTGGCATGACAAACTCATAAAAAATAATACATTCCAAAAAGGCGATTGGGCACTTCTTTATGACTCCAGATTCCAAGAATTTGCGGGCAAGTTACAAACAAGATGGCTCGGTCCATATGAAATTCATGAAGTACACAACAATGGTACCCTCACCTTGACCACCATAGACGGATATGGTTCTACATTCTGAGTCAACGGTCACAGAGTGCGCGTCTATCACAAACCACTTACAAGGGAGTCTTTCTGCCATCAAATTCACAACGATCCCACCATCCAAATTTTAGCAGCAGGGGGTGATAGCCCCACAAATTTTAAGTACATGAGAGCTTGCTACTTCATTTTTTAAATATTGTATTTAATTTCCCTACAATTTATAGTTTCTTAGTTTGTTTTCAATTATTCATACTCACACTTGTATCATTTTCCTTCGTCGTCCCTTTTGTTATATATTTTTGATGTTCAAATCTTTGAACGACTGCTGTTCAATCCAATTGAAAAACTGTTGTTCAATAGGATTGAACAGTCGTGTCCTTTTGCGTGTTTATTTTTTCTGTTCAAATTTTTGAACGACAGTTTTTCAACCCAATTGAAAAAATTCTGTTCAATAGGATTGAACAGTCATATCCTTTTGCGTGTTTATTTTTTCTGTTCAAATCTTTGAACGGTTGTTGTTCAATCCAATTAAATAACTGTTGTTCAACGGATTGAACAACTGTGTCCTTTTGCATGTTTATTATTGTTTTTCAAATCTTTGAATGACTGTTGTTCAATCCAATTGAACAACTGTTTTTCAAATGGATTGAACATCCATGTTCCTTTGCATGTTTATTTTTGCTGTTCAAATATTTGAACGGCTGCTATTCAATCCAATTGAATAAATGTTTTTCAATCATATTGAACAACCGTGCCATTTTGTATGTTTATTTATTTCTATTCAAATCTTTGAACGACTGCTGTTCAATCAAATTGAATAGCTACTATTCAATGGGACTGAACAACCGTGTGTTTTTTTTGCTGTTCAATTGGATTGAACAACGGATTATTTTTTCCCCCTTTCCAAGCATTATCTTTCTTTATTTTTGATTATCTCTTCTCAAAAACCCACTCCTCATTCCACACCCTAGCTGTAAAAGACATTTATGAGTAGGAATTGGCACCTGAAAAGGAGAAAAGCAGTAATATTACTAATATGATGATCCTTTGGAACTTTGATGGAAATATCTACTCCAGAAGCTGACATGGTATATCTATGCAATGAAGGGCTAGACATCTCCTGCTCAAACATGTTATCACACAATTAATAGTCTTATAACAGTATATATTTCTACACTCTCGAGTAGTATTCCCCTATGACATAAGGATATAGGAATAAGGAGTATTAATTGTATTGTAATTTTTTTTTTACTTCTCACAACATCCCTAACTCTTGAGGAGTTAATGAGCCTCCCTTCATGTATAAAGAATAAATATTATGTTTACATGAAAATTTTTAAAAGAGAATATGGGGTCTCATCACGTGCCAGCCTACCATGACCATATGGATTTAATTGGTGACATGCCCACAATGGCCAAAACACCAGGGTAATGACCTTCTCGACAACTTCAACTGCTTGAAGGACAGGAGGTCTCATCACGAGCCGACTTGATCACTCTATTAAAATCCCAGTGAATGGCACTGTGACTGTTTTACTGCACACCAACACAGTGGTCTCTTCATAAAACAAAGAAAAATTCCTACTTTTTAAAAATAAATATTGTGTCTATATGGAAATTTTTAAGAGAGAATAGGGGGTCTCATCACGAGCCAGCCTACCATGATCATAAGGGTTTAGTAGTGACATTCCCACAATGGCCAACACACTAGGGTAATGACCTTCTCGACATCTCCAACTACTTGAAGGATAGGAGGTCTCCTCACGAGTCGGCCTGATCACTTTGTTACAACTCCAGTGAGTGGCACCTTGACTATCTGGTCGCCACACCAGCACGGTGATCTCTCCATAAAATTGGAAAAATATCTACTTTTACATAAAGGATTATGGCTCATTATTCGGGTTAAAATAGCAACCCTGTCAAGGCTATTAATGCCTACTGGTAGAAGTGGCTCTGCTTGTGGTATGAGAGTACTTTTCTAACAATAGCCAACTACTTTTATATATGACTTATTTCCAATTTTCATCCATTTCCGAGATAAATTCACTACTCGAATAAGTGATAATACTATTTACCTACATAGTTAACTATGAATTATCCTTTCATGTTTGAATTAAGGGATGACGACACCAATCATTATCCATCACTGTCATGCTTCTGTCATACCATACCATTAAATAAGGACATCCTATCATAATATTTACTATATTTCTTTCTCCCCTTCTTTGGTCATTTCCACCTAATATACATTTATGATAAATTCCAATTCTGACCTTTTCTCTGCACACATTCATGATTATTGTAATCTCTCCTCTTTTCTTGAGCTCTAAGGCCATGGACGTCGTTCTCTCGTACAAACTGTGATTACCAATTTTTTAAATTTTCCCCATATGCATTCATGATTCATTCAATCTCTCTTGTAATTAAGGACGTGGATGCCCTTATTCTGAGAGAGGGGGTGTAAATATCCATAAATAATAAGCATGTGAATTTCCTGCACAAATTCCTTTGGATAGGCTGATGGGACCAAAAGATCATTTCATTTACGATATGAAGTTACACATACATTTACAACATAAGGTTGCAATTTATTTTTTCTCCCACATGCAGTGTTTATTCTAAACAACAGGGCCAGAAGAAACGTAGAAATAAGGTGAAATTAGTTCAGATAACACCATCCATTGTTGGAAACTCTCTCCGAAATGAACCCACAACCTTCCCAATCTCAGACGTAGCTCGCACCATTATTCAACAAGTTGGCTGATTGTCATACCTACACAAACTGCAAGGGTTTGACACAGAAATGGCAGTTTAATTTCTACAGAACCTACATGAGGGACATACCAAAATCACAAGAAGGATTATACCGGTCACATAGGACATCATCACGAAGGTCTCTGGAATACCAGCAGAGGGAGAAAGGTGGACCGAAAAACACCTTCTTCTACGAGAAGAAATATCAGCATACTAGGACCCAGGAGAACCATTGGAATGGAAAGGAAAGGGGATTAACCCTGCATCCATACAAAAACCTTGGAAATAATTGGCAGTGTTCATTCAAAGATACATTACATGTGACGGACACCAAGAAATGGTAAAACCCCACCGACTTAAATTGTTCATTGTTCTTAAAAAAAATAAAATTAGTTAATCTGCCTTCTTTCTTGAATTCTATATTACATGACACTGTTGTTCAAATTATAAAGGAAAAAAATCCCCAAGTAGTCATTAGCCACCATGGCTTAATCAAGTTAATTATCATTCATGAGCTAGGCAAACAACAAACATCTTCGAACAACTTTTTTAATCCTACCCTACATGCCCCTGAAGAAAACCCTGTCGAAACAGAAATTGAGCTTCCTAGAATGAAAATACCCAAGAGAGAAAGA
Source organism: Pinus albicaulis (assembly GCA_034641835.2). Lineage (NCBI taxonomy): Eukaryota > Viridiplantae > Streptophyta > Pinopsida > Pinales > Pinaceae > Pinus > Pinus albicaulis. The sequence goes on along the minus strand of CM076574.1, from coordinate 619,021,014 downwards.
GGTAAAGGGCCTGTGCTTTGACTTTAGAACCAGGGTAGCGAAGATAGTCCGAAAGACTGAAATTATGGAAAGACACCTCGCAATTTCCAGATGCGACAGGGCCATCCCATACACCACCTTAAACATACCCTTACAAGACTATGATGAGTATATGGCTCGAGTCCTGGAGAAAATGAGGGCATCCCATGAAATTAGAATCCCATATGGACAAACTGAGGAGCAATAGGAATCGTTGAATCAATCTTCCACCGCTAGCAGCTCTGGTTGCACTAAAATATTACCCTACCAGGATGAATCGCAGGATTTTAAGGCCTTATCTCCTCCCAAGAGTAATTGGGTGAATAGAGAAGAATGGGAAAAAGGGATAGCCAAATCTGAAAATCAGTCAGGGGACCCCGTCCCCTTAGAACAAAATGCAAGCATGGAGATAGTCCCCCTAACACCTGAAGGGAACATTATCTCACCTAGTTGGGACATTAATGAAAAATAAAATCTGGAGCGTAGGAAGGAAATATCACTACTAATAACCTTGGAACTGGCACCACTGTTCCTGAAAATGAAACTGCTACTCCTCAATCCCTACAAAAATTGTGCTAGAACAGAAATCAGCTAAAAAGAAGTTAAGGAAAATGAGCAGGACCTACAAGAGTTTAAGAAAAATGATAAAACATCTGAACAAATAGTTGAAGGAAGTAAGCAAGGCTCGGAAGCCTAAGAAATAATTGGCTACCATAGAAACCCAAACAAATTTCGTCACCCAATTGATAGACACTGCTAATATTGACGTACAAATTGACCTAATGGACACTGCTGAAGTTTCTGTGTAGACGAGGCTGAAACTTACAGAAGAAAAGGAAACTCAAATGGAGGAGACACCTCCCTACACTCCCCTAGTAGAAAGGCTTCCAATAAAAAATTGCATAATGATTTAATTCAAACCCAACATGAATTGGCACAATGCTTTTGGTACTATTGAAGAAATTCAAAGACGTTTCTGCAACCGAGGATGAGACATTTTCTCAACTCAAAGAAGAAAAGGCGAAGGTAAAGAAAGCACAAGATTAGGTGGAACAAGCCAAGAAGCAAACCAGTATGGTTTACTATCTTTACTCTGATGTAGTAACGTGTAGGGCACCAGCCACCAAATATGCTCTATTTTTAGTAGAACGATATCTACTTCTTAAAATCAAGGCTATCAGGGTAGGGAATTTTTACGAATTTTAAAACCATTGAGGAATTTTTCCAATGCTGCAATGAGCAGAATGAGGAGGTCCAATATATTTTGTGTGAATTATACTTACACAATTTCTTTCTAGAGGAGGATACAGACAGTAATCCCAGCCCCGTTATAGGGGACGTTTAGTTCCAGGCTTTCCTATATTTTTCCAAGAACTAGACTTGGTGGGCTAAAGCCTACAACACCTTCCAAAAGAGGGAGCATGGCCTAGACGTATGGATTAGTGGGGAGCCTACTAGACCCCTCTACCTATTCACCTAGCAGAAGAATTTCATGCAAAGTAAAGGAGTAAGGACTAAACTGGGACCTATCTACAAGGATATCATACAGCATGGGCAAGAGTACTTCGAGGACATTCAAGAAGCATCTTTGGCAGCAACTGACTAGAGGTGGCTAGCCTCCATGAACAATGTGAAAAAAACAGAGCCATTTGGTTACAGAAACTTCAAATAAGTTGCCTTGAGATTCATTTTATACAACAATCTAATCTTCAACATGGGCCCTACACGGATAGGGTGCAGGTACAAGTGCCCTCTCATCTGGTACCCCCTTGAGGATTATCATCGTAATTATGAGCTGGCAGAGGGGCACACGAACTTTTCCTTTGAAAAGATCAGACATAAACATGGCTTCAAACTCTATAAAGAAGAAGTATACCCTGCATATGCTCTGACCCAGTTACACCTCAACCATTTTTTTGCAGGAGGACCTACAAAGAGGTAAGTAGGGGAGTATGTTGGGCCAATAATAAGGTAAGTTTCACCCTATCTTTACCATGTATTATTATGTACTTCTACGAAATTTCCCCTCATCTTAGAAATAAAGGAAAGGGAATTAATGTAAAGTCAGGACAAAATGAACTGATGATAAGAGGGATGTTTAACAAAGGAAAATTGACTTGTTGTATCTTTATTAACAGGGAAACAAAGCAGTTGAACTGATGATAACCGAAAGACAGCTGACAAGAGAGGCAAATGGGATCATTATGGCTCCCATGGGCCGACAGAAGATGGAAAGGCACATCCATGCTTGGAAGACTCAAACGATAGCCACAAGCAGTAGGATCCCATAAGGAAAGGACCTGTTACCACTATTGAATTCACCTTTAAAAGACCGAAGACGAAAAATATAGATAGATCAGAATAGAGATTTTCTTATATAATAGACGTATCGAGACAGAATTGTCCATTTGTATTCATGTATTAATCTCCAGCTTAATAAAGATTTTAGCTTTTTTGAATAGTCAATCTCTGAGTTTTCCTTAGCAGTAGACTTCTGGTGGCTTTGGGCCCAGCCTTGGGAGTGTTCTCTGCTACTTCTATGCTATACGTTTAATTAAATAACTTGCATTTCCAGTCATCTAATGCATTTCGTGAGATATCATTTAATTGGTTGAATTGTGAACATAAGATTCTACGACTTTTACTTTCATTAGAATAGTTCATCATTCATTCTTTCTTGTTGACCATAAATATTTCCATAATCGTTTGGATGCTTTCATCATTTTCCAATGCTTTTATAATAGTTTGATTAGTTTTAAAATGAATGTTGTCCAATTCTATATATAGTTAAAGTTGGATCTTTTCATTACCATTACAAGGCATCTAGTTGTTGTTTGATTCAGAGAGATGTTACTTATTAATTTAAAAGAGAATTCCATTGAAAAATTTAGATAAAAAAATTTTGTTCAATTTATTAGAGTTGTTGTTCAATTTATTATGACTAATGTTCAATTCGTCACAATATGTTGTTCAATCATAATTTTCTCTTTTCAACCGGAATAGTCATTTCTAGAACAGAGTAGTCAAATGCATTCTATAATTCACTTACAATTTTATTTGATTGAACTTCAAGAATTAGATAGTCTTTATTATGATAATTTAGAGTAGTTGTCATTTGATGTCACTTGCATATACTATGCTTACACTCTTGAAATAACAAGACTTGGTTGATAACTAAACGAGAAGCATTGAAATTGCCTGTAATAGTCATCTTTATGACCCAACAAAAGATATGAAAACTTGAGGGGTTTTTTTTTTATGTCTGGATTTTGGGATAGTTTACTAAAATTAACTCAGAATATTACATTGGTTAAGCCTTTGAATTTTTTTTGTCTTGAGAATTGGGGAGTATATGAGAGTTTTCTTGTTGTCCTGTTGTGTTTTTTTTCTTCTAAACCTACTTACCTCGTGTGTATGGGTGTTGAGGGTTTTGACTTTTCTAAGTTCTGGTATATTATATATGTTTTTAAGGAGCTTGGTGTTAACATCTCAGTGTCTATGATGGTTTCCTTACTGTTACACAGCATTTTTTCATTGTCCTTGCAATCCCCAATTCGCACATTGGAGGGTCATTTCTGTGACCAATACATAGTGTCATGCTTTGAAAATAACATCCTTGCATCCCTTTTGATGAAGGAAACATTCTTCTTGTTGACATTTCTTTAAGCAGAGATGTAAAAATCCCTATTTTTTCCTTGGCACGAGTATCCCTTTACCTCCTCGCGCCAACCTGGAAATTTAACACTAAGCCCGTGCCACTTGGTGCTCTGTGCTAGTTAGACACCCACGCCAAGCTATTTATGAAATGCTTTTTAAAAATAGAGACAGAGGTTCCAACCTAACCACCTCGGGGATGAATCATTGGGAGTGGTTGAACTGAAACAACCACGAGCTCCCTCCTTTAGTTAGTAGTTTCCACCTCCCTTGGAACACTCCTAAAGGATAGGCCTCCCTTCCACATTTGTAGGGATCCCAACCTCCTCCTTTGCCTCTATATAAACAAGCCTTCTATCTTTATGAAAGCTAGCTGAACAAAGATAATTATACAGCTGAAGCGTTGAACTTGAAGGACTGAATTATAGCTGAATAACTAAGTTATTGAGAAGGTAGAACAAGGGAGAAATCCATCGAGAGGGCCTTTATCCCGTCTGAATTCCTCGACGAGCTTTGAGACGTGCTTCGATTGAACCCCACTGGAGGAGACCACAACGTTAGAGCATGGTTGTATCTCTTCTTTATACCTAATAATATAAGTGACTATTCTCTGGTTCCCATCTTGTATTTTGTCTTTATCGAATGTAATATGCTAGTCTTCTCTGACTAACTAGTAGTTTTTGGATGAAGTTAGTATGTGGTATGCAATTATCGTTTTCTAATTTGTGTGTAGCTGTCCAAGCGCGATAAGCGAAGGGATTGTGACTTTCCAAATTGGGAGCGAGAAATTCTCATCACCACTATGATTGTCGACAACAACATTGGACTACAGGTAGGCCATCTTATCGCGTCCTCTTTCATTCAAATATCTAGGAACCTACACCTTGGCATGATTCCTTGTTACTAGACCCACTGTAGGGCTAGAGGGATTGTTTCTGTCTGCAGAGAGGATTTACCTACATAAAAATTTGGTGACTCCGTCCTACTAGAACTCCAAGTAGTAAAGACCTCTTATCGCTAAAAAATTGGTAATTGTTCCAAAAAGAACGATACTAGGATGGATCCATAACCAAATTGTTTCAGTTTGGTCTTCTTGCATTTGGTTAATTGGTGCTTCATGTTTATGGTCACGGCCTCTTCCCAGTTGTAGAGGGTCAGAGCCATGCAGTCCACATCAAGAAGCAACTGGGTCTTTGTTGCTTCGTGCGGTGCTTGCGATCTCACAGCTCACGTGATGGTATGCAATACCACATGTAGTGTCAAATCTAGGATAGTTTGTATATCAACTTTCCCACTACCAAATCCTTTCCGCGCTCCTCAACATACCCTATCCATCACCATGGTCATGTTTTCCATGCAGGGCCGAGTGCCGGTTAGGAGTGGTGCTACACCTCTCCATGATAATCCTGTGATGAAGTACACGTCGGAAACCTCAATCTCAAGTTCCTGATCCTGTAGGATGAACTTCTCTTGATTTTCGTCCCATATACTGATAAGATATTGTAGCAATTCTAGTTGGGCTCGGAGACATGGTGTTAGAAATAATTTTTTCAAACCACATTTTCTGAGGGCTTCCATAACCCCCTCATTTTCCATGGCTAACTCATCTTCTTCACTATGTTCCTGTTCCTTCCATTCAATGACCATTTTTCTCTTCTCTACCTGCAAAATCACACACATGAGTTGTATTAGTCAATTTTCATCCTTAAATTTGTAAATAATTGAGACATTTTTTGTGAGTATTTTTACTTGAAATTGGTTTGCGCCATTGGAAAAACTGTTTCTAAAATATTCGCGCCAATGGGTGCGCCCCAGTGTTAAAAATAGGTGGTTGGCGTGACTCCGTGCCCAAAACCCACGCCAACCGTGCAGCCCTAGATTTTACAATTTCTCCCCCCAAATTCAAAATTGACAAATGCAGGAAGAAAGGAATAGCTCAAAATCACAAGAGGGATCTCAACTCTTACCTGGAGTTGAAGGATTTGTGATTGATCTACTGGATTGGCCGCTATCGTCACCGCAAGATTGCATAGTAAAATGGGTAAATATTTCTCCACAAGAGGTAAAAAGTGAAAAGTAATTGTTTTTACTATTTTTGGAATTTTATAACGTTTTCACTACCCTAATTAGGTTTTAAGACATTTTTTTCGATTATTTTACTGTTTTATTTTCGAAAAATGGGTTTTACACATGTCTCTTGTGCAACAACAGGTTTTCACGTGACAATGATGAAGTAACGAGTTATATTTTATACTTTTTTGGACTTGGTAAAAACACAAAAAAGTCACTACTGGAGTCATATTTCAGCTCTTTTCTGACTCTCTAAAATAGAAAATATTTCCAAGACGCTTGTCATTTTGAACTCGTTAAATGGTTGCGAAGCAATATCTACCCATTATACGTTTACCCCTTTTTCGGGCTGGGATAGATTATTTACGAAAAAGGAATACCTTAGCCTATCGCGACTAAGAGGTTCTCTTAGACACAGTTTTCTACCTTTTCAGATCTGTGAGACTACCTACGAAAAGGGACTGTTGGATTTTTCTTTTCTGCCTTCTTTTCAAACTCTCTAAACATGAAAAGATGATAAGTTTTCCCCTTGTTAGACTCGTTAAACCCTGATGACATCGGACCTCATCACCATGACGTTATTCGAGTTCCTCCTTCCTAGGGCTCGTAAAATGTACTAGGATGGATTTATCCGAAGGAAAAACTTATAATGCAAGCATATGCTATCCACTTCAAGCTTGTTTTCAAAAATACTTGGGGTACTCACCAGAAATGGTGGGGGAAAATGGAACCAGATTTTAGTTATGTTGGCAGTATGTCGCTCTTGAACATGGAACTTGTCTGCATTCATGTCAAATTGGGGACATCTCATTTCGTCATTTTCGCCTCCATGGGTTTGGGTAATATTTTTTGACCTCTCACTTTCTCTTTGCCACGTCATCGAGACCTTAGATCCTTTGATGTCAAATACTTCCAATCCAGTGTCGTGCTGCTAATATGTTCAAGAGAAGTTTTCCTCTGCAGTTTTTTCAACCTCCCTCTAATTCTCTGTTGGTGCTGATTCGCAAACATCATATTCATCTTTCTCATGTTGATGATGTGGGAAACATTATATCCCTCCTTCAACCAGGTCACTTCTTGTCGACTTCGGCTCATTATCCAAGAATTTGATCTAGAGACTCCCTTCCGGTACCTTGGAGCCTGCATGCCTTAATGGTAGGTTATTTGCATTCGACGCAAGGTCCACATCATTGGCCTTTGATCGGTTGACTCTACGGGTGTTAGACGTCAGATCATTGTTCACATTCCGTGGATTGTAGCTTTCATACCTTGAGAGCCATTGTCATTATTGGTGGTTCCTCTCACATCTGTTAACAGCTTTCATCATTGGTTGGTAATCAGACGATTTTCTTGCATGTTCGACTTTAGCTCATACATTCGCATGCTAGAAATTGTACTTGTTCAGGTCGAGATGGAGCACAAGACCCTAAATTTTGTCTGATAAAATCCAGGTTGCGGGTTTTTTTTGGATTATCATGACTTATTTCATGACTCTTTGATTGGATGGTTGCGACCATACCTGAGTCTATTTGTTGATCTTTACTACTGGATGGTTGCGTCCATACCTAGATCTCAGTTTTAATATACTTTATTATGGATGGCTGTGCCCATGCCACATGTTCATGTATCAGAGATGTCAGTTATATTTGTAATTGCAGGTTTTCTGACAGTGGTGTTTGGTTTGAATGCGTTCTCATAAAACATTTCGCCCCTCCCTCTTCCTCAGACCTCATGCTTTAGGGGGCATCTATTACACAACATTTTTTCACTGTCCCTGCAATCCCCAACTTGCACAATGGAGGGTCATTTCTATCACCAATATGAAGTGTCATTATTTTCAGATATCATCATTGCATCCCTTTTGATGAAGGCAACATTCTTCTTGTTGAAATTTCCCTAAGAAGAGCTATAAAAATCCCTATTTTTTCCTTGGCGCGAGTAGCCCGTTACCTCCTCATGCTGAATAGGAAATTTTACATTGAACCCATGCCACTTAGCGCTCTGTTCTAGTTAAGCACCTGCGCCAAGCTATTTATGATTTTTTTTTTTTAAATAGAGGCAGAGGTTCCATTCCAACCACCTCGGGGATGAGTCACTGTGAGTGGTTGAACTGAAACAACCACGAGCCTCCTCCTTTAGTTAGTAGTTTCCACCTCCCCTAGAACAATACTAAATGATTGGCCTCCCTTCCACCTTTGTAGGGATCCCAACCTCTTCCTTTGCCTCTATATAAACAAGCCTTCTCTCTTTATGAAAGCTAGCTTAACAAAGAGAATTATACAATTGAAGCGCTGAACTTGAAGGACTGCACTATAGCTGAATAACTGAGTTATGAGAAGGTAGAACAAGGGATAAATCCATCGAGAGGGCCTTTATCCCGTCCAAATTCACTGGCGAACTTTGAGACGTGCTTTGCCTGAACCCCACTGGAGAAGACTGTGGCGTCAAAGCATGGTTGTATCTCTTCCTTCTACTTAATAATACAAGTGACTATTGTTTGGTTCCCATCTTGTTTTTTGTCTTTATCGAATGCAATATGCTTAGTCTTCTCTGACTGACTAGTAGATTTTGGATGAAATTAATATGTGGAATGTGGTTATCATTTTCTGATCTCTGTGCTAGTATCCATGCGATAAGAGAAAGGATTGTGACTTCCCGAATCGGGAGCGAGAAGTTCTCATCACCACTACGATTGTCGACAACAGCATTGGACCACAGGTAGGCCATCTTATCATGTCCTGTTTTCATTCAAATATCTAGGAACCTACACCTTAGCATGATTCCTTGTTACTAGATGCACTCTAGGGCTAGAGGCATCGTCTCTATTGACATAGAGGATTTACCTACATAACAATTTGGCGACTCCACTGGGGATTTTATGATAATCCACAAAAAACCTGCAGCCTGGATTTTATCAGACAAAATCCAGGGTCTTGCGCTCCATCTCGACCCAAACAAGTACAATTTCTAGCATGAAAATGTATGAGCTAAAGTCAAACATGCAAGAAAATCATCTGATTACCAGCCAATGATGAAAGCTATTAACAGATGCGAGAGGAACCACCAATAATGACAATGGCTCTCAAGGTATGAAAGGTATAATCCATGGAATGTGAACAGTGATCTGGCATCAAACACCCGCAGATTCAATCGATCGAAGCCCAATGATGTGGACCTTGCATCAAATGCGAAGAACCTACCATTAAGGCATGCAGTCTCCAAGGTACCGAAAGGGAGTCTCTAGATCAGATTCCTCGATAAAGAGCTAAAGTCGATAGGAAGTGACCCGGTCCAAGGAGGGTCATAATGTTTCCCACATCATCGACATGAGACAGATGAATATGATGCTTGCGAATAAGGACCAACAGATAATCAAAGGGTGGTTAAAAAACTGCAGAGGCAAACTTCTCTTTATCGTCCTTAGTACCTTGTTTTAGGGTTGTTTCTAATGGCAACGTTTCTGGAGTTCACTAACCAAGGAGTCCCCTCCGAAGGGAATCCTGGTCATTTTCCTACTGTTGGGAATGTTGGTGCTCCTTATATGGAAATATTATCCCTTCCTGCGTTAACTGTTGGTTTTCCTGTATGGTTGTTCTCAACCTCTGTGGTCTCGAGTATTCCGCCCTCTGTACAACCATCTCCTCCTCCTGAACAACATCATGTTGATTCTAAGGTGGACCTCTCCCCTTGTTCCCATGTCTATTCATCCTCTTCTTCTACTTCGCCTGGTTAAAGTCTGGATTCTAGTAACCAAGTGGCTAAGAAGAAGAAGAAGAAGAAGACAAAGAAGAAGAAGTCAGATAAGCGAGAGGCTAATGTTGCAGCTGTTTCGCCTAAGACACCTTCCATCAACAAACCATCCAACCTTCCATAAAAAGTTAAATTCCTTTGATGTTGTGCAAAGGTGACCACCTTCTTCGAGACTTCCCTAGTGTTACACAGCATTTTGTCACCGTCCTTGCAATCCCTCGCCCTGCATATTGGAGGGTCATTCTCGTGACCTGTGAGAAGTGTCATACTCTACAAACACCTTCTTTGCATCCTTCTGCGTAAGGACATCATTTCTCCTGTTGAGCATTTCCTCAAAAAAGCACACAAAACCAATGTTTTGGCCTTCTCGCAGGTTTCCAGTTCACCCCTCGCACCAATGTGGGAGATTTTCACTAGAGCTCACACCACCTGGCACTCTGTCTTACTGTGGTGCCCGCACTAGCTATTTTAGGAATGTTTTTTAACAAATAGAGGTGGAAGTTTCCTTCTAACCACCTCCGGGATGAGTCACTAGAAGTGGTTAACTTGATCAGCCATGAATCTCCCTCTTTAGGTAGTGGTTTTCTCCTCCCATGGAATACTCCTTGAAGATAGGTCTCCCTTCCATAATTCTAGGGATCCTAACATCTCCCTCTCCCTCTATAAAAACATGCCTTCTCCCTTTATCAAAGCTAGCTGAACATATAGCCAAGGAGCTGAACCTGGGGAAGAGATACTATAGCTAAGTAATTTCTATTGAGAAGGTAGAACCAAGGACAATTCCGTAGAGAGAGCCCCATCCGAATTCCCGATGAGCCTTTGTAATACGCGCTCCACTTGAACATTGTTGGAGGAGACCGCAAAGTTGAAGCTTGGTTGTACTCTTCCTTTCATTTATTAATATACTTGACTATGGTGTTGGTTCCATCATTGGTTATGTTGATTATCTAATGCAATTGATTTAGTCCTCTTCGATTGACTGATAGTTACAAATGTGAATTAGTATGTTGTATATCATCATTGTTTCTTGTGTGTGTGCAGGTGTTCCAGCATGAAAGCGAGCGGACCGTGATCTCTCAAACTAGGAGAGAGAGGAAGCTACTCTTTCCAATGACAACAAAAGCGTAGGACGTCCGGTAAGTCATCTATCGAATCTCCGTCCATTCGTTAACTAGGAATAAATATTATATCTTGTCTCGTTTGTGGCTAGACCCACTCTAGGGATAGTGGGATCGCCTCTGTCTGCAGAGAGGATTTCCCTCACCAACAAATTGGCAACTTCACTAGGGATCAGTGCGAGTTTGTCTTTCACCCATTAGGTTTTCTTTGGTCTTTGCTTGCTTTTTTTACCTTTTCTGATTATTCTGCTAAGTCTAAAATCCTTGTTCAGCCCCAGAGGATCAAATCTCACCTCTATCTTTCAAAATTTTCCCTTTTTCCTGAGTGAATTGGCTTGGTGTGATTTATGTTTAGACATTCGTGCCCACTGGCGCTTGTTGCTATTTTTGCACCTACGCCATCCCCTGTTTGGCATTTATTATAGCCAAACAAGCGTGCTGACCCCTATAGGTTTTAGGGTTTGTTCTTTTTTGAAGTTTCAGTTAGTGGTTGTCCCTTTGGGTGATTTTTTGATATGTCTTGAGTGCCTTGGGATTGTTTTTTATTGTGAATGGCTTCCTTCCTTCATTTGTTTGTCCTTTTCCTATCAGCATAATAGCCTTAGGGTTTTTAAGCGCTTTCGTATGCTGAGCCTCCTGTAGGAGTTTGGGTCTTTTGTTTCATAGTCAACTTCATTCCTTGTTTGGTTGCATTCGGCTCCCTTGATCCGTTTGAGTGATCGCATTGGTTCAATGATTCTTGCCTCTTTCATTCAATTTTTCTTCTTGTCACTCCAAGCATAGATCACACTACTTGTATGGGTTTGTTTTGGAATCTTTCTTCAATTTGAGAGATTGCAACATTGGTTTGAGTTTTTTTATGTTTGTCCTAGGTTGATTGAAATTGTTTCACTTAAACTCTCGCATTAACATTCTCAAGCTAGTGTTTTGGTTTGTTTTTCATGTCATTTAGTGCACTGTTTGCTTTATTACATTGAAAAATCAAAAAAAAAATTGTGCTTGCATTCTTGTTTCCATTGTGAAATTGAAAGTCTTCACATATCTAGCATTGGACAATTCTAGGGAAGATTTCTCATTTTCATTAGCTTGCATCAGATACTATAGTGGATGTTTCCGCGTGTTCTTATCATTTAATATCGCTTGAAAATTCCTAAATTTCTCGTAGATAGCTTTTAATCGAACGAAATGGCATTTTGTGGCATGTAGCTTGCATTTAGGGATTTTTTGAGATCCAACATTTGGTAGGACCTTGGAATTGAAACATAAATACAAGATCAACTTAAAATTTACTCAATTAACCTAAGGCAACATTGAAACCTAACGAAAAATCTAGTGGTCTAAGTTAGAGACGTGTTCCGGCGTCTTTAAACCTAGTAGTTGTTGCTCGCCATCTGGCTTCAGACAACACTAGTACGAACTTGTGCTCCCTGTACCGTTGAGTATATAAAGGGAGACCCCTCTAGGTTGCAATCCTTTAATCCATAGGAAGCCGAGTCTACCGCCTGGTAACCGTGATACACCGAACACAACATTTGGGGAGAATACCTACATGTACGTTAATTCCTTGGTGGATTCTTCTTTCATTTGATTACCAAGGTGTATATGGCAGTTCACAGAAACCAGGTACACCCTTCTACCTAGACTACCTGAGCAATCATTTTCAATCTTTACTGACTCCATAAATTTGAAAATATCATCGAGCACTTGTTTTTTCACGCTCATTTAAAACTGAAGGTGACTAGAGCCATCTTTTGCTTGTTTCTCAACTCTTAAAAGATGAAATGGTAGAGTTTGGTTTCAGTGTCTTAAAATTAACTGCCCATGAAATATTCCTGGTTAGAGTTAGTTTCCTTAGTGTTTTTTTACCATTGTTTCTGATGACAACCTTCCCAGAGTTTACCAACCAAGGAATCCCCTTCGAAGGGAATCCTAGCCCTTTTTCTGCTTTTGGGAATGTTGGTGCTCCTTACATGGCAACGTTGTCTCTTCCAGGGTTAACTGTTGGTTTTCTTGTATGGTTGTTTTCAACCTCGGTGGTCCCAAATTCCCGAACATCTGTTCAACCATCACCCCCACCTGAACAACACCATGTTGATTCCAAAGTGGATCCCTCCCCTTCTTTTCCTATTTCTTAATCCTCCTCTTCTACTTCGCCTGGTGAAAGTTTGGATTCCAGTAACTAGGTGGCTAAGAAGAAGAAGGAGAATGTCAAACCAGGAGGTAACTCCACAAATCAAAATGTGTATTAGGTGAAGAATGTACATGTATTTATACATGGAGGTGAGGCTATTGGGATTCATCTCCCAATGACTCTTGGCCTTCCTTATTTCCTAATATTATTTATTATACAATATTACATATCCACACCCAACCCATAGGATTAGGTGTCAACATTCCCCCCTTTAATTCGAAGGGATGTTGGTGAGCTTAAGCATCGATCTGAACTTTTAAAACTTTTCTCTTCCAAGTGCTTTGGTGAAGATATCAGCAGTTTGCTCATTTGTGGAACAATGATGTAGATGGATGGTTTTGGCCTGAACATGATGTCGAATTAGATGGTATTTTGTATTGATGTGCTTTGTTAGATCATGAAACTTTGGGTTCTTGGCCAACTTTATTGCAGAAGTGTTATCGATCATGAGTGGTGTGGAATACATTTGTTTCATCTGCAAATATTCTAGGATTTTTCGGAGCCACACAATTTCCTTTGTTGCTTCAGCTGCTGCCACATATTCTGCCTCGGTCGTGGAATCTGTTGGAACTGACTATTTGCGTGATATCCATGAGACAACTCCTAATCCAAGACTCATGGTGTACCCTGTAGTAAACACCCCTGTTTCTTTGTCACCATCAAAGTCTGAATCAGAGTATCCGATCAAGCTGAAGTCACCTACCTATGTATATTTGAGTCCAAAGTCTTGAGTCCCCTTCAAGTACCTTAACACTCTTTTTGCAGCAGACCAATGTCCTTCACAAGGTTTTTGCATGAACCTTGAGAGGATTCCAACAGCAAATGAAATGTCAGGTCTGGTGGTGGTCAGGTAGATAAGACTTCCTATAAGCTGTCTATACTTAGTTGCATCCTCGAATTCCTTCCCTTAAATAGATGTGAGCTTCAAGTTTTGTTCCATTGGAGTGGTTAAGGGATTGCATTCATCCATGCCAAACTTGTTCAAGAGATCTCTAATGTACTTCTTTTGAGAAAGAAATATAAATTTAGGATGTTAAATTACTTCAATACCCAGATAGTAATGAACATGACCCAAATCAGTCATTTCAAAACCTTTCTTCAATTCTTTCTTCATGGATGCAATATAGCTCTCATTATTCCCTGTTATCAAAAGATCATCTACATACACCACAAGATATACAACTATTTTCCAACTTTCTTAACAAAAAAGGTTGCATCATCAAGATCAAAATGTTTGAAGTCAAGTTTCAGAAGATGCTCGGTTAATTTCTCATACCAGGCTCGTGGTGCTTGCTTGAGGCCATACAAGGATTTTATAAGCTTGCAAAATTTGTGTTCTTGACCCTTTCCAACAAATCCTTCTGGCTGGGACATATAAACTTTATCTTTTAGATATCCATTGAAAAGGCAGTTTTTATATCCATATGATGGACTTTCCATCCATTCTGAGCTGCTAGGGCAAAGAGAGTCTGGATGGTGGTCCATTTTGTTGTGGGAGAAAAATTTTCTTCATAATCGATTCCTTATTTTTGTGCAAAACCTTTTGCCACAAGCCTGGCCTTATGCTTGTCAAGTGAGCCATCTGCTTTATACTTGTTCTTGTAGACCCACTTACAGCCAATTGGTTTTTTTCCCAAAGGCGCATCAACCAGCTTCCAAGTGCCATTCTTTATCAAGGCATCAAACTCCTTTTGCATCGCTTCTTTCCATTCATCATGGGAAGCGGCTTCTTTGAAGGAAGTTGGTTCATGATCTGTAGACAAAATCAATTCACAGTTATAAGCAATATATATATCAATAGGATAATGAGAATTATCTACATCACCTTCGATTTATTTAGTGGAACTTCTTGTTCCTGTTTTTCCAACCTCATCAGGATGAACATTCTCCAGTGTCATTGTCAGCCATTTGGGAGGACCTTTCTGAGATGGCCCAGGCTGCTCATTTGACTAAGTTGGGATTGATTAAAGATTCAATCTCCCAATTCTATCAATCACATCATTCAATGTGTCATCCATGGTTGTTTCTTCATGTGGGGGAGAGAGTGCTTCAAGACATGATTCCACAGTTTGATTCAATATAGGAATCCCCCCTTCAAGATGTGGAATCTGATTATCAAATTCTTGGAAAGACTTTGCATGTGTGAATCTATCCAGGCGATCAAGTTGCCGCTCAACAACCTTGTCACTCTTGGAAGATTCAAGGAATATGAAATTTCTTGCTATTACAAACTTCTTATTTTCTTCATCATAGAGACGATATCCTTTGGAGGTATTGGAGTACCCCAAGAAGATACATTTTCGACTTCTAGCACGAAGTTTGTTCCTTTGACCCTTGGGTATCAAGGCATAACAGGTGGACCCAAAGACCCTGAAATGCTTTACCGAAGGAATGTGGCCATGCCACATTTCAAAAGGAGTTTTTTTTCTAATGTAAATTGAAGGACGCCTATTCTTTATGTAAACAACACATAGAACTGCATCAGCCCAAAACATCAATTTTACATTCTTGAAAAATAACATGGAGCGAACCATATTTAAAATAGTTCTGTTCATTCTTTCAGCTACACCATTATGTTGGGGATTATATGGCACAGTGGTTTGATGTTTAATCCCATGTTGACGAAGATAATTTTCAAAGTCTTTTGAAGTGTATTCTTTTCCATTATCAGTACGTAGAGAGCCAATATGAGTTTGTGCATCATTTTCAATCCATGCATGAAAATTCTTGAATGTTTGAAAAGCATAAGACTTGTTCTTCAATAAGTAAATCCAACACATTCTGGTGTAGTCATCAATAAATGTCATCATGTATTTATTTCCATTTGCCGAAGAAACAGGCATAGGGCCACATAAATCTGAATGAAAAAGCTCAATTTTTCTATGTGCTCTGGAGTGTGAATCATGAATTGGATGTTTGCTATGCTTTCCTAGAATACAAGCATCACATTCCTTAGGTTTCCTAGGAATTGTAGGCAGTCCATTAACACCATTTTTCTTCAACAAATGAAGGCTTTCATAGTTTAAGTGACCAAATATAGCATGCCATAAAAGAATTGATGGGAATGTACCTTCATCATGATGTGAACTGAATGCAAAGTTTTGAGCATGAGCAGATGAACCTTTCAGCTTCAAGAGTCTCCCTTCTTCTATTCCCTCCATGACAAGTGAGTGATCTGATGCTTTTTTGACCTCTGCCTTGCCATCAAACAAGTGAATGGAGTGTCCTTGCTAGCGGATTTGGACCAAGGACAACAAGTTTCTCCTCAACTCAAGGAGGTATAGAACATCATGTAGAATATGATCTGGAAGACTAGGCAACTTAAGCCTGATTGTGCCAAGCCCTGATGGCTTGAGTTTGGATTTATCTGCGAAATATACTGCTCCATCAACTTTGTCAGTAAATTTTTCAAAAAAATATTTTCTAAATGTCATGTGACATGTTGCTCCTCAATCTAGAAACCAATCATCTCTCCATCGAGTAAATGAAACATCAAACAAGTCTTCAGTTACTCCATTGTTACAATGTGCTAGAACATAATGAGCGGATTCAGGTGCTTTACCTTTGTCTTTGTCATTAGTTTTACCTTTGTCTTTATTTCTTTGCTGCTCAATTTTATCCCAAGGTGTCCTGCATTTGGATGCATCATGTCCATCTTTATTGCAACGTGTGCAATGAAGATCAGATTTGTCAGATTGTCTGCCCCCCTTTTCTCTGAAGTTTCTTCTTCCTCTTCCTCTTCTTCCACCTCTTCCTCTAGATGAATCTGGAGCATGACTCTTTTCTCTATGTGCCAAGTATGCAGCTTCTTCAAAAGACGAAGGGACTGTCATCTTCCCGAAAGCTTTCTCTCTTTCTGCAAACTTTTTCTCAAGTGTATCAAACGTGATATGCTCAAGGTTTCCACTTTCTTGAAATGACTCAAGATAATGTGAGTAAGTCGGATATAATGCCTTAACATATGCTATGAGAGGTATGTCAATTTTTAAACCAGTGCTGTCAATATCATGCATGATAGATCTAACTTCTGAAGCTAAAGCAAGGGGATCGTCATTCTTCATTTCAAGACTGAACAGCTTAATCATTAATTGAACAATCTCTAGTTTTGAATGTGAGTCATAGAGTTCTTTTAGCTTGCTCAAGGATTCATAGGAATTTGAGAATCATGAAATATGGCGACTCACCTCTTCATTTACGGAAGCTGAAATAAAGGCATAGGCCTTGCAGTTCTTGTTTTCCCAAATGGCGAGCTCCTTGTCTAAAGTGGGCTTTACTGGTGGATTTCCTTGTTGTCCTTCACATATTCCTTTCCACAACTCATTAAAAATGAGAGTGTGCTTGATTTTGCGAGACCATTCAAGATAGTTCTCTTTGCTGGAGAGAACCACCCCTACAATAGATATGAGAGAATGCATTCTTTTGAAGTGAAAAAAAAATTTATTTGCTGGAAATATAGTCAATTATGGAAATATACTCAATTCTGCAAGAAAAATAAATAAATAAATAAATAAAAAAAAAAAAAATATATATATATATATATATATATATATATATATTTGTTTGGTAAAACAAATTTGGAGAAGGTGGTAATTGGAGGGTATTATATATGAAAAGGAGGTGGTATTATATGTGGGGGTTCGTATATAAAAAAGAGTGGGCGGTATGGTATATGAATGGGGGGGCGGTATTATTAAACACAGGTGGAATTAAATGCAGGTGGAATGGAATATGAATGAAGGGGGGTCGGTATTATTTATATGTATTAAACGAAGGTGGAATGGAGGGGCGGTATGCTGTAGCGGGATGGAAGTTAGGATAGTGCTTTTGCAAATGGAGCGGCGTTTGCTGTAGCGGTGTGGGAGTTAGGATAATGCAGGTGGAGGGAGCAGTATTTGCTGTAGCGGGAGCGGCGTTTGACAGAGGAGCTGAGCCACGAGGAGGGAGCAATGTGTTAACGTTGCAGTCGAGAGGCGATGGGAGTATGCAGCCATGTATTGGAGAGAGGTGTGGTGTGTTGTATTTGGGAGGAGATTGTTGGGAAGGAGCAGGCTGTGTAGGAGAGGTGGGTAGGGAGTGTTAGCGCAGGGAGGGAGGAGAGCGTGGTTTAGGGGGCGGGTTAAGGACTAAAGGCGCGTGGATAGTCGAGGGGGAGAGAAGGGTGTCGGGTGAGGCGGGGAGGGAAGGTTGTAGCGGAGTGGGGAAATGGGGTAGGCGGGGGTGTATGGAAATGGTGTAGCAATAGGGAGTTGTGAGAGCAGAGGTATAGTGTGTGCAGGGGGAGGGCCGAAAGGCCACAGGATGGGGAGAAGGGAGACAGCATAGGATGTAAAAAAAATCCAGAGGGGAGGCCTACAGGCCGTGGAAAATATTTTTGGAATTGTAGTTGCAGAAATTTGTAGGTACTGAATTGTAACTACAGAAATTGAAGGAGATGCAGAATTACAGATTTTTCAGAAACTGTAAAACAAATTCAGAACTGGGAAAAAATTGCAGAGATAATAATTTTTTTTTTTACAGAATTGTAGTATATAAACACAGAATGACATCAATATACTTAAGCAACAAAAAACTAGATGCATTGAACATAAAACTGACTGAGAAAAGGAATGAGGGAGTTACACCACAGGAAAAAATGCCAATAGTGGGACTGGCTTTGATACCATGTCAAACCAGGAGGTAACTCCGGAAATTAGAATGTGTATTAGGTGAAGAATGTACATGTATTTATACATGGAGGTGAGGCTATTAGGATTCATCTCCCAATGACTCTTGGCCTTCCTTATTTCCTAATATTATTTATTATACAATATTACATATCCACACCCAACCCATAATATTAGGTGTCAGCAAAGAAGACGAAGAAGAAGAAGTCAGATAAAGGAGAGGCTAGTTCTGCGGCCATTGCGCCTAAGAAACCATCCAACCTTCCATGGAAAGTAAAATTACCTTGCTTGTTGTGCAAAGGTGACCACCTTCTTCAAGACTGCCCTAGCATTCATAAGGTACTTGAAGTGTGGTCAGACAGTAGTCCGCCATTGCCTTTGGCTTCCGGAAGTCATATTGGTAGCATATCTTCTACTAGTGCTGATAAGACTCATTAGAAACAGGGTAAGATTACTAATACCTATAATTTGTGTGAAGGGCATCATCCCATTCACCTTTTTCCATACATGGATGAAGCCAAGAGAGTGTTGGACAACTCTACTGTTTCTACACCCTGCCTTCCGGCTGGTTACCAGAAGCTTTCTTCGAGTTCCTTACTAGCTGATTCAATGATCAGTCAAGATTCATCCTTGGTTGATCCCACTTCCCCAGAAATTCAAAATAACAAATCCATTCCTGACCAACCATTGGATGTGGAATCAGTTGACTTGATCCTGCCTATGGTTCATCAGGTCTTTTCCGTTGAGAGTGGATCTCATCCCCCCCACGTTCTTCTTGTTTCATCAGATTCTTCGGACTTGGAGAAAGATTCTTTCATCCTTGTAGTTCAAGAATTTGCTCCTCCTACTCGCATGATGGAAGTCCAGGGGAGTGCTCCTCTTGCTCTGGTAACACCAGACGAAAACCATCTCAGTTCGATGGTATCTCCTCCAAGTAGTTTGGTCGCTTCCTTTGATTGTTGTCAATTTGCAGGATACCGCCTTCCGTCTTATGTGCCTTTCGAGATAACGGTACAAACCTTTGATCTGGTCATACCCAACACTATTCTAGATGAAGGCGCGTCTATTATTATTCTATCTTCCATTACTTGGCAAGCTTTTGGTCCTCCACCACTTATGCCTGTTACACATAATCTGTTGGCTTTTAAAAGAGGAACCAGTCAACTGTTAGGGATCCTTCCGAAGTTTCCTGTTACTTTGGGAAGGAAAAATGTCTATATAGACATGATGGTTGTTCTAGGCCCCTTAGATTTTAATTTACTCTTGGGCCGCGACTATATTTATGTCATGGGAGCGGTTGTCTCTTCCCTCTTTCGTGTGATTTATTTTCCACACAAAGGTCGGATCATGACCATTGATCAGCTTTCATTCTATGGTCCTGACACAAAATTTGGTCCACCATCGTCCCTTCTGAGTCTTTAGCCACCGGTTGTATATTCCCCGCCGCAGGTTAATTATGTGGCTACCTGTCCCATGCCCACATTCAATGATAGTGCCATTGTGCATCGTGTGCTGGGGGCATTGGGTCCTGATTTTCAAGATGTTGTTCTCCCATCTGGTGCAGAATTATTGGAATCCATGACTTCTTATTCAACATGATGAGGTTGTCGGAGCACGGTTCATTTTCTTGTGTCAAGCTCCTTAAAAAATGAAACAAGGTCGTCAGAGCATAGTTCGTTTTCTTGTGTCAAGCTCCTTAAAAAATGAAACAAGTTTATCGGAGCATAGTTCATTTTCTTGTGTCAAGTTCCTTAAAAAATGAAACAAGGTCATCAGAGCATAGTTCGTTTTCTTGTGTCAAGCTCCTTAAGAAATAAAACAAGGTTATCAGAGCATAGTTCGTTTTCTTGTGTCAAGCTCCTTAAAAAATTAAACAAGTTCTCCGGAACATAGTTCGTTTTCTTGTGTCAAGTTCCTTAAAAAATGAAACAAGGTCCTCAGAGCATGGTTCGTTTTCTTGTGTCAAGCTCCTTAAAAAATGAAACAAGGTTGTCAGAGTAGAGTTCTTTTTCTTGTGTCAAGCTCCTTAAAAAATGAAACAAGGTGTCATGCGGATGGTTATTTTAATGTGTCAACCTCGTTAAAACAATGAAACATGTTCCTATTCAATTTGAGTCTTTGATAAGATCTTGTGAAATCCCAGTCGAGTCTTTCCCTTGATCTCGTAATTTGAACCTTCACTCCATATGCCTTTCATATAGACTGAATCTTAGGGGGCATGCACCTCGAATTGAGTCACCATGCTGGGGGCATGCTTATTTATTTCAAGCATAGTTTGTTTCCATTTCAAGCTTGTGTAAAAATGAAACCAGTTTCAAGCATAGTTTGTTTCCATTTCAAACTTGTGTAAAAATGAAACTGGTTTCAAGAAGAGTTTTCTGATTTCAAGCTTGTGTAAAAATGAAACCATTCCCATTTTACCTCTCATGATTGCCATTTTATCACCCTGTTTTGCCAGATGAGCCTTGGTTTTCTCATTTCATCGTCCCCATCTGCGTGGCCGATCATATGCCTTCACTTGGTTATTTTAACCATTCCTGAGGAACCGATGCAATGACTGGTCTTGGTAGCCAACCTCTTGACCTTTACTTGTTTTGAGCAGTTCCACCATTACCGGAACTAGTTGCTACCATTTATACCACTCATTCCTCCAGGAGGAGTCAACTTTCAGCTCTTTTCTAACTCTCTAAAATTGAAAAGATTGCCGAGATTCTTGTAATTTTGAACTCGTTAAATGGCTTCGAAATGATATCTACCTATTATAGGTTTACCCCTTTTTCGGGCTAGGATAGATAATTTACGAAAAATGAATACCTTAGCCTATCGCGACTAAGAGGTTCTCTCAGACACAATTTTCTACCTTTTCAGATCTGTGAGGCTATTTATGAAAAGGGCCTTGCTAGAGTTTTCTTTTCCACTTTCTTTTCAAACTCTCTAAACATGAAAAGATGTCGAGTTCTCCCTTTGTTAGACTCGTTAAAAACTAATGACATTAGATTATGTTGTTATGACGTTACCCGAGTTCCTCCTTCCTAGGGCTCATAAAATGTACTAGGTTGGATTGTTCTGAAGGAAAAACATACATTGAAATAATATGCTATCCCCTTCAAGCTTGTTTACAAAAATAATTGGGGTACTCACCAGAAATGGTGGGGGAAAATGGAACCAGATTGTAGTCATGTTAGAAGTATGTCGCTCTTGAACATGGCACTTGTCTGCATTCGTGTCGGGTTGGGGACATCTCACTTCGTCATTTGGTTGCTTCCATGGGTTTGGGTAATCTCTTTTGATAGCTCATCTTCTCTTTTCCATGTCACCATGACCTCAGATCTCTTGATGTCAAATACTACCAAATCCAATGTCGTGCTACTGATATGTTCAAGAGAAGTTTTTCCTCTGCAATTTTCAACCTCCCTCTGATTCTCTGTTGTTCTTAATTCACAAATCATCATATTCGTCTGTCTCATGTCGATGATGTGGGAAACATCATGGTCCTCCTTCGACCAGGTCGCTTCCTGTCGACTTTAGCTCAGTTTCCAGGAAGTTGATCCAGAGACTCCCTTCAGGTACCTTGGACCCTACATGCCTTAATGGCAGGTTCTTTGCATATGTCGCAAGTTTTACATCATTTGCCTTAGATCGGATGATTCTGTGGGCGTTCGATGCCAGATCACTATTCACATTCTGTGGATTGTACATTTTTTACCTTGAGAGCCATTGTCATTATTGGTGGTTTCTCTCGCGTCTGTTAACATCTTTCATCATTGGTTGGTAATCAGACGATTTTCTTGCATGTTCGACTTCAGCTCACATATTCGCATGCTTGAATTTTTACTTTGTTCGGGTCGAGATGGAGCGCAAGACCCTGGGTTTTGTCTCATGAAATCTAGGTTGTGGGTTCTTTGTGGATTACTTTGACTTGCTACATGACTCTTCTGATTAGATGGTTGCGACCATACCTGAGTCTATTTTTTTATCCTTATTGATGGATAGTTGCGTCCATACCTCGAATCTCAGTTTTCATGTACTCTATTATGGATGGTTGTGCCCATACCACATATCGTGTATAAGAGATATCAGTTGTATTTGTACTTGCAGGTTTTCTGACAACAGTGTTTAGGTCGAACGCGTTCTCATAAAGCATTTCACCCCTCCCTCTCTCTCAGACCTCATGCTTTAGGGGGCATCTATTACACATCATTTTGTCACCATCCCTACAATCCCTCACCCCGCATATTGGAGGGTCATTCCCATGAACTATGAGCAGTTCCATACTCTATAAACACCTTCTTTGCATCCTTCTACATAAGGACATCATTTCTCCTATTGAGAATTTCCTCAAAAAAGCACACAAAACCTATGTTTTGGCCTTTGCGCGGGTTGCCATTTCACCCCTCATTCCAATGTGGGAGATTTTCACTAGAGCCTGTGCCATCTGGCACTCTATCTCAGTGTAGTGCCCACGCCAGCTATTTTGGGAATGTTTTTTAACAAATAGAGGCAGAATTTTCCTTATAACCACCTCAGGGATAAGTTACTGGAAGTGGTTAAGTTGATAAACCACGGATGTCCCTCTTTAGGTAGTGGTTTCCTCCTCCCATGGAACACTCCTTGAAGATAGGTCTCCCTTCCATAATTATAGGGATCATAACCTTCCCCCCTCCCTCTATAAAAATAGGCCTTATCCCTTTATGAAAGCTAGCTAAACATATAGCCAAGAAGCTGAACTTGGGGAAGAGATATTATAGCTGAGTAATTGCTATTGAGAAGGTAGAACCAAGGAGAATTCCATAGAGAGAGCCCCATCTAAATTCCCGACGAGCCTTTGTGAGACGCACTCTGCTTTAACCCTGTTGGAGGAGACCGCAACGTCAAAGCTTGGTTGTACTCTTCCTTTCATTTATTAATATACTTGACTATGGTGTTGGTTCCATCATTATTTTATATTTATTATCTGATGCAATTGATTTAGTCCTCTTCGACTGACTGATAGTTACGAATGTGAATTAGTATGTTGTATATCGTCATTTTTTCTTGTGTGTGTAGGTGTCTGAGTATGAAAGCGAGCAGACTGTGATCTATCAAACCAGGAGCGAGAGGCAACCACTCTTTCCGATGAAAAAAATAGTGTAGGATCTCCGGTAAGTCATCTATCGAATCTCCGTCCATTCGTTAACTAGGAATCAATATTATAGCTTGTCTCGTTTGTGGCTAGACCCACTCTAGGGCTAGTGGGATTGTCTCTGTCTTCATAGGGGATTTACCTCAACAACACGTAGCATTCCCAAGGTACTTGAAGTATGGTTCGATGGTCATCTGCCATTACCTTTGGCTTCTGGAAGACATATTGGTAGCACATCTTCGACTAGTGCTGATAAGACTCATAAGAAACAAGGTAAGATTACCAATCCCTGTAAGTTGTGTGAAGGGCATCATCCTATTTACCTTTTTCCGTACATGCATGAAGCTAAGAGAGTGTTGAACAACTCTACTGTTTCTGCACCTTGCCTTCCGGCTAGTTACCAGAAACTTTCTTTGAGTCCTCCGCTAGTTGATTCCACGATCGTTCAAGAGTCATCCTTGGTCGACCCTACTCCCTCGGATATTCAAATTCAGGAATCCGTTCCCAACCAACCATTGGATGTGGAATTGGTTGAATTGATCCTGCATATGGTTCATTAGGTCTTTTCCGTAAAGAGTGGATCTCATCCCCCTCACGTTCCTCTTGTTTCTTCAGATTCCTCAGACTTGGAGAAGGATTCTCCCGTCCCTGTGACTCAAGAATTTTCTCTTCCTGCTCCCATGTCTGAGGTCTAGGAGAATGCTCCTCTTGATTTGGTAACACTAGGGGAAGACCATCTCAGTTCGATGGTACCTCCTCCAAGTATTTTGGTCGCTTCCTTCGATTGGAGTCGGTTTGCAAGATACTGCCTTCCTTCTTATGTGCCTTTTGAGATCACGGTACAGACCTTTGATGTGGTCGTACCTAGCACCATCATAGATGAAGGTGCATTTTTTATTATTCTGTCTTCCACTACTTGGAAAAATTTTGGTTCTCCACCGCTTGTACCCATTACGCAGAATCTTTTGGCATTTAACAGAGGAACTAGTCAACCGTTAGGGATCCTTCCGAAGTTTCTTGTTACTTTGGGAAGGAAAATCGTCTATATAGACATGATGGTTTTTCCAGGCCCCTTGGACTTCAATTTACTCTTGGGGTGCAACTATACTTATATCATGGGTGCACTTGTCTCCTCCCTCTTTCGTGTGATCTGTTTTTCACACAAAGGTCAGATCGTGACCATTGATCAGCTTTTGTTCTTTGCCTTGACCTAACATCTGGTCCACCATCGTCCTTTCCGAGTATTTATCCACCGGTTGTATCTTCCCCATTACAAGTTAATTATGTGGCTACCTGTCCCATGCCCTCATTCAGTGATAGTGCCATTGTGCATTATGTGCTGAGGGCATTGGGTCTTGATTTCCGAGATGTTGTTCTCCCATCGGGTGTGGAACTCTTGGAAGCCATGACTTCTTATTCAACATGAAGAGGTCCTCGGAGTAGAGTTATTTCTCTTGTGTCAAGCTCCTTAAAAAATGAAACAATCTCATCTGAGGATAGTTCTTTTCATGTATCAACCTCGTTAAAACAATGAAACACATTCCTGTTCAATTCAATTCTTTGATACAATCTTGTAAAATCCCAGTCGAGTCTTTCACTTGATCTCATAAGTTGAACCTTCACTCCATCTGCTTTTTTTTCATTACATATGGACTGAAGCTTTGGGGGCATGTACCTCGAATTGGGTCACCATACTTGGGGCATGCCTGGTTTTCAAGAATAGTTTACTTTTGTTTCAAGCTTATGTAAACATGAAGCCAATATCAAGCATAGTTTACTTTTGTTATCGAGCTTGCGTAAAAATGAAATCTTTTTACTTTTATGTGCTTTGTGAATTTTTTCCTTTCTTTTGGGTCGTTACTTATTATGCAGATTATTGATACATTAGATAACATTGTATTAGATAGACATTTGTGTAATTTGTAAAATCATCATCATATGTAAAAGATCCATGTAAGGAAGTAGGTGTATCTCTCTCTCTCTCTCTCTCTCTCTCTCTCTCTCTCTCTCTCTATATATATATATATATATATATATATATATATATATATATATATATATATATATATATATATATATATATCGCATGTTTGCAACTATGTGCATCATAACATCAAAAAATATGTGTATGTTTCTGTTACATCTCGAGACATCATGTCTCGCAAAATATGCATAAAAAATAAACCTAGGTGTCTAATTAGCATGATTATCGTGATAACATGTCACGACCCGTACTAGCCACCTCAGAAAGCGGTGGATTCTGCTGGGAACCCCTATAGTGTGTCTCTGATAGGCGTGAGGAACATCATCAAATGTGAATAATCTGGGACTCCTCAGCTGATCCCCTCCAGGTTTCACACTATCTCATCTTCCTCACTACTCTCACCTTGAGGGTCGAAATCCCTAGTAGAGTCGCCAACTTGTTATGTAGGTAAATCCTCTCTGCAGACAGAGACGACCCCTCTAGCCCTAGAGTGGGTCTAGTAACAATGAATCATGCTAAGATGTAGGTTCCTAGATATTTGAATGAAAAAGGACGCGATAATATGGCCTACCTGTAGTCCAATGCTATTGTCAACAATCATAGTGGTGATGATAACTTCTCGCTCCTGATTCGGCAAGTCACAATCCCTTCACTTATCACGTTTGGACACCTGCACAGAGATCAAAAAATGATAACCACATATCACATACTAAATTCATCCAAAAACTACTAATAAGTCAGAGAAGACTAGCATATTGCATTCAATAAAGACAAAATATGAGATGGGAAACAGACAATAGTCACTTTTATTATTAGGTAGAAAGAAGAGATACAACCATGCTTTGAAGTTGTGGTCTCCTCCAACAGAGTTCGAGTGAAGCATGTCTCAAAGCTCATCGGGGAATTCAGATAGGATAAAGGCCCTCTCGATGGATTTCTCCCTTGTTCTACCTTCTCAATAACTCAGTTATTTAGCTATAATTCAGTCCTTCAAGTTTAGCGATTCAGATGTATAATTCTCTTTGTTCAGCTCTTCAGTTGTATAATTCTCTTTGTTCAACTAGATTTCATAAAGAGATAAGGCTTGTTTATATAAAGGAAAAGGAGGAGGTTGGGATCCCTACAAAGGTGGAAGAGAGGCCTATCCTTTAGGAGTTTCCAATGGAGGTAGAAACTACTAACTAAAGGAGGCAACCTGTGGTTGTTTTAGTTCAACCACTCCCAATGACTCATCCCCGAGGTGGTTGGAATGGAACCTATGCCTCTATATTTAAAAAAAAATTCATAAATAGCTTGGCATGGGTGTCTAACTAGCACAAAGAAGAAAGTGGCATGGGCTTAATGTTAAATTTCTAGGTCGGTGAGAGGAGGTAAAGGGATACTCGTGCCAAGGCAAAAATAGGGATTTTTACAGCTCTTCTTAAAGAAATGTCAATAAGAAGAATGTTTCCTTCATCAAAAGGGATGCAAGGATGTTATTTGCAAAGCATGACACTGCGTATTGGTCATAAAAACAACCCTCCAATGTGCGAGTTAGGAATTACAGGGACAGTGACAAAATGCTGTGTAACAGATGACCCCTAAAGCATGAGGTCCGAGGGAGAGGGAGGGGAGAAATGCTTTATGGGAACGCGTTCGAACCAAAAACCAATGTCTAAAAACTTGCAATTACAAATACAACTGACATCTCTGATACATGAACATGTGGCATGGGCGCAGCCATCCATATTAGAGTATATTAAAACTAAGATCTAGGTATGGAAACAACCACCCATAATAGAGTATATTAAAATTGAGATCTAGGTATGGACGCAGCCATCCAGTAGTAAAGATCAACAAATAGACTCAGGTATGGTCGTAGCCATCCAATCAAAGATTCATGCAATAAGTCATGATAATCCACAAAAAACCCGTAGCCTAGATTTTATCAGACGAAATCCAGGGTCTTGCGCTCCATCTCGACCCGAACAAGTACAATTTCTAGCATGCGAATGTATGAGTTGAAGTCGAACATGCAAGAAAATAGTCTAATTACCAGCCAATGATGAAAGCTGTTAACAGACGCGAGAGGAACCAACAATAATGACATTGGCTCTCCAGCCTTGAATTCCTCATCGAATGCCCTTGAAGAATTTGATCGAAGGGAATCTAAACCTTTGGGTATTCTCGCAAGTTTTTCGATTACATTAAAAGGGAAGACAATCAATGTTGAAGTAGAATTCGTTGATGCTAAACTCAATTAAAATATTCTACTCGGTCGTAGTTGGACTCATGCTATGCTTTGCGTTTCGTCCACCCTCTTCCGTTTTTTGAATTTCCACATGAGGGCAAGATTGTTACTGTCAATCAATTTTCATTCTTCACCTCTTCTTCTGAGAACAACGTTCCGTATGTGGATAAGATCCCTACTCCCTTCGAGAGCATTAGGCCAGGTCTCTTCAAGGATCCAGCCCTCATCGGTACTTTTCCCCTTTCACCACCAAAGGTTGTTAAAATCAATATGATTTCTCAGTCTGATGACCCGTGGATTATCCCTTCGCCTGAACAAGTCAATTCATATGGAGATTCAATGCCTTTGAGTCCGATTGAAATCGATTATTGTGAACTCATTGCTACATCTGATACTCCACCTTCTGATGGTGCTCCTTTGAGCTTGTCTCTTGACGTGTATTCTCAATCCCCTTGGCTCGGCGATTCAGATTTGCTTGTTCCTTTGAAAGAAGTGTTTCCTTCCGATGAAGCCATCGTGGAAACCATGTCTCTCGAAGACCTGCCGTGGGATGATGGTTATCATCGTTCTTCGTTTATGCCTGGCCTCAGGGCTATGTCTACATGTCTTGAGCATTTTGCGTCTCAGGTCCCTTCTCCTCTGCTTCAAATGCCAATTCTGACACATGAAGTCTTTACAGGAGGTAACTTAAGAAATATCACACAGACGATGCCTATTGACATTTTCGTGAAGCCAGGAATTGTCGAGAACATCCATTTGGGAGTCACTTGTTCTTCAGATGAAGTCCAAGTTTACACTAGCCTTTTTCGTGAATTCCGTGATGTTTTCACATGGTCCTACAAGGAAATGCCCGGCATTGATCCTAGTATAGTGGTACATGAAATCCCTAAATATCCTAGTTCGAAGCCTATTCACCAGCATCTTCATCCGGTGCAACCTAGAAAGGCCGAAAGCACTAAAATTGAAGTTGAAAAACTTCTCAAAGTTGGTTTCATTTATCCAATTCCCTTGACAGATTGGGTTTCGAACATTGTTCCTGTCGATAAGAAACAAGGAACTATCTGTGTCTGTGTTGATTACCATGACATCAATCGGGCCTATCCCAAGGATAATTATCTCACTCCCTTCATCGATCAGATCATTGAAGCCTGTCCTGAGAGTGAGATTTTTTCCCTTATGGACGGCTTTTCTGGGTATAATCAGATTCACATTCTCCTGGCTAACCAGCATAAGACGACTTTTATCTGTCCTTGGGGTACCTTCGTGTATAAGAAACTCCCTTTTGGCTTGAATAATGCTGGGGCCACATTCCAACGAGCGATGTCCTACGCTTTTCATGACATTTTTCACATCGTTTAGCCTTACCTGGATAACCTTTGGACTCATTCAGCTAAGCACCGAGACCATCCAGACCATCTTCGTCAGATCTTTATCATTGTCGACACTACAAAATTAGGCTTAATCTACATAAATGTGTCTTCTGCGTTGATTCTGGTAGACTTTTAGGGTTTATCATATCTAAAGATGAGATTCACCTCGATCCACTTAAGGTTTAGGCTATTGTCAATCTCCCCTCTCCATCCTCATTACATCAGTTACAAAGTCTGCAAGGTAAGGCAACTTTTCTACGTCATTTTATACCGAACTCTGTCAAAGTAGCTAAAGGATACACGTGCCTTTTGAAACAGGACATCCCTTTCTGTTGGGATGAGATTTCTTAAAAATCTTTTGATACACTCAAGACATTGTTGGTCAACGCTCCTTTGTTACGTCCTCCAAATTATCACCGTGATTTTTCCCTCTATTTAGCTACCGCTTTTAGTACAATTGCCATGGTTTTGGTACAAGACGATGATGACAGTCATGAACATGTCATTTATTACTTGTCTCATAACCTTCTCAATTCTCAAATGCATTATTATCATGTCGAGAAGTTAGCAATAGCTATGTTCCAGGCCGTCTAGCGCTTTCGTCATTATATCCTTTTTCATATGGTGACTGTGATTTCCGATTGCAACCGCATGACCTATATTTTTTCTCGAAAATTGCTGCGGGGAGAATACTTGAAGTGGATCGTTATCCTCCAAGAGTTTGATTTGGAATTTACTGCTGCCAAATCAAAGAAATCACTAGTTTTTGCTGATTTGATTTGTTCCCTCCCTTCCGACTCCACTCTGTCTCGTTCTGAGGACCATATTCTAGACGATACACTTTTCTTGATTAGCACCCTTGATCTCTAGTATGGTGATATCATCATATATCTCCAGACTTCCAAATTCCGGTCTGAGTTGACAAAATATTCCAACCGTCATATCCGCCATCACTCGCAACCTTATCGCATAGTCGGAGATACACTCTACCACGTTGGAGTTGATTTCATACTCCGTCGATGTTTGACCCTCGAGGAAGTTGAGAAAGTGTTGAATGATTTTCACAGTGGTGCCTGTGGTGGTCACATCTTTGGTTACGCTACTGCACAAAATATTCTTCGTGCTGGTTATTTCTGGCCTTCCATTTTCAAAGACTGTATTGTCATAGTTCGTAAATGTCATGATTGCTAGATTTATCAATGCAAATTGCGTGCGTCACATGTTCCTCTTCACCATGTCATTACCATTGGTCCCTTTTCAAAATGGGGCATCAAGTTTATGACGTGTAACCCTCACTTGGCCGGGGGGCATGCTTATATCATCGTAGCCGTGGACTACTTCACCAAATGGGCCAAAGCAATGCCTACACTTTCCGCTGATGGTAAGACAGCCTCTCAGTTCATTTTCAATCATATTATTGCTAGGTTTGGTGTCCCTCAAGCCATCATTACCGATCATGGTTCCCATTTTCGACATTATATGGTGGCGGAGTTGACTTCTAAGTTGGGTCTACGTCATGATAGCTCAATGCCGTACTACCCTCAAGCCAATGGCCAGGTTGAAGCTGTGAACAAAGTTCTTGTCACAATGCTTCAACGTACGATTGGGATCCACAAATAAAACTGGCATCTCATGTTATTTTCGGCTCTTTCGGCATACTGAACCTCAGTGAAGAGTGCGATCGGATTCACCCCTTTTCAGTTGGTTTATGGTCTAGAAGCTACTCTCCTGATTGAATGTGAAATGCATTCGCTCAAGCTAGCTGTGGAATTACTGCCTAACACTTCACCAGAAGAAGAGCATCTCCTTTACTTATGGAGGTTAGATGAAACTCTTCGCTTAGCTGCTTTGGTCATCGAAGCACAAAAGAAGCGAGTCAAAGCTCATTTTGATCAATTAGTTTCCCCTCATTCTTTCGTTGAAGGAGATTTCGTCCTCCTATATGACCAAGCTCATGATAAGCTGGGGGCAGGTAAATTTCAACCTATGTGGCATGGGCCCTACATCGTTAAACATGTGTTGCAAAATGGGGCCTATGAGCTAATTAGCTACGAAGGCCATCGTCTAGAACAATCCAGAAATGGGTTGTATCTCAAAAAATATTATGCATGAGTCATTTATGCATAGTAGGTGTACATAGGTGTTATTTTCATTTTTGTACATGTTTTTTGGTTTAGTGTGCTTTGTGAGCATTTTCCTGCTTATTGGGTCTTGCTTATTGTGAAAATTTATATTACCCCTTATGTCAGTTTCATGAATGGTGCTTCTCGCAGTACCAGGAATTTGTCTTTGGCAGCCTAGGTGATTTATAATCTTGCTGGTGAGTTGATAGATCTGCAAGGTATTTGTCTAGGACGAACTACAAACAATGTCGTTGAATACAGCGCTGTCATTGAGCTATTAACTGAGGCAATCAACCTTGGCATATGTGCATTGCTTGTAAATCTAGATTCACAGCTTGTTATTTTGCAACTCAATAATCATTATTCTATTAGAAATCTGCACATTCCGAGATTGTATTTATGTATTCGTTTGTTGGAAAGACATTTTTATTTCATTACTTATCAACATATTCCTAGGCGAATGAACACATTAACTGATACAGTGGCTAACATTGTATTAGATAGACATTTGCATAGTTTGTAAAAGCATCATCATATGTATAAAGATCCATGTAAGGAAATAACTGTATATATATATATATCGCATGTTTGCAACTGTGTGAATCATAACGTCAAAAAATATGTGTATGTTTCTGTTACATCCCGAGACATCATGTCTCGTAAAATATGCAGATAAAATAAACCTAGGTGTCTAATCAGCTTGATGCTCGTGATAACATGTCACGACCCATACTAGACGGCTCAGCAAGTGGTGGATTTGGCTGGGCACCCCTATAGTGTGTCTCTGATAGGCGCGAGGAACATCATAAAATCATGCATAATCTGGGACTCCTCAGGGTGATCCCCTCCATGTTGCGCACTATCTCATCTTCCTCGCTGCCCTCACCTTAAGGGTCGAAATCGCGAGGGATTTTCCTCGCTATCGGTGACATACCGGCAGGTCTCTCTGGGTCAACATCTACATCACATGGATTTAATGTCAGGTCATACATAAATAAACAAAAAAATCATAATACTCATAAAATTTAAAAATTAAGTCATACCCAAATCTTCATCCCAATCTTCTCCCTCCGGGAGTGGAAGGTCCGGGTCACCAATGAAATCTGTGCTAGAGTAGGGCCAATCCTCCATGACAATCAGTTGTTGACGGAGCCAATCAAAAAATTCTGGCCTCCAAGACATCTGTTGGCTGCCCCCTGCCCTTGGCATCAGTGCTACCCATCGAGCCATCTTTGGTTCTCTCGTTGGTGGATTTGGAACTATGACCTCCTATCACTGAAAAATTGGTAATTGTTCGAAGAAGAATGATACCAAGATGGATCCATAACCAAATTGTTTCAGTTTGGTCTTCTTACATTTGGTTAATTGGCACTTCATGTTTATGGTCATGGCCTCTGCCCAGTTGTAGAGGGTCGGAGCCATGTAGCCCACAGCAAGAAGCAATTGTTTCTTTGTTGCTTCATGTGGTGCTTGTGATCCCGCAGCCCATGTGATGGTATGCAATACCACACGTAGTGTCAAATCTGGGATAGTTTGTATATCAACTTTCCCACTACCAGATCCTTTTCGTGCTCCTCGACAGACTGTATCTATCACCATGGTCATATTTTCCATGCAGGGCCAAGTGCTGGTTAGGAGTGGTGCTGCACCTCTCCATGATAATCATGTGATGAAGTACACGTCGGAAACATCAATCTCAAGCTCTTGATCCTGTAGGATGAAATTCTCTTGATTTTCGTCCCATATACTGATAAGATATTGTAGCAATTATGGTTGGGCTCAAAGACATGGTGTTAGAAATAATTTTTTCAAACCACAGTTTCTGATGGCTTCCATAACCCCCTCATTTTCCATGGCTAACTCATATTCTTCACTATGTTCTCTTTCTTTCCATTCAATGACCATTTTTCTCTTTTCTACCTGCAGACACACACATATGAGTGATATTAGTGAATTTTCATCCTTAAATTTGTAAAAAAATGGGACATTTGGTGCATAATTTTGCTATAAATTGGTTTGCGCTATTGGCGCGACTCTTTCTGAAACAGTCGCGCTAATGGGCGCGCCCTAGTGTAAAAAATTAGGCGATTGGCGCGTCTCTATGCCTAAAACCTGCGCCAACCGCGCAACCCTAGTTTTTACAATTTCTCCCCCCAAATTCAAAATTGACAAATGCAGGAAGAAAGAAATAGCTTAAAATCACAAGAGGGATATCAGCTCTTACTCTGAGTTGATGGATTTGTGATTGATCTACTGGATTGGCCGCTATCGTCATCGCAAGATTGCACAATAAAATGGGTAAATATTGCCCCACAAGAGGTAAAAAGTGAAAAGTCATATTTTTTACTATTTTTGGCATTTTATAACTTTTTCACAACCCTAATTAGGTTTTAAGATATGTTTTTCAATTATTTTGCATTTTTATTTTCGAAAAATGGGTTTTATACATGTCTCTTGTGCAGCAACAGGTTTTTCATGTGACAATGATGAAGTAATGAGTTATATTTTATACTTTTTTGGACTTGGAAAAAACACAAAAAATTCACTACTAGGGTCATCTTTTAACTCTTTTTTTACTCTCTAAAATTGAAAAGATTGCTAAGACTCTTGTCATTTTGAACTCATTAAATGGCTGCGAAACGATATCTGCCGAGTATACGTTTACCCCTTTTTCGGGCTAGGATAGATTATTTATGAAAAAGGAATACCTTAGCCTATTGCGACTAAGAGGTTCTCTCAGACACATTTTTCTACCTTTTTAGATCTGTCAGACTACCTACAAAAAGGGACTGTTGGAGTTTTATTTTCTGCCTTCTTTTCAAGCTCTCTAAACATGAAAAGATGCTGAGTCCTTCCTTTGTCAGACTCATTAAAACCTGATGACATTGGACTTCATCACCATGACGTTGTTCGAGTTCCTCCTTCTTAGGGCTCATAAAATGTACTAGGATGGATTTTTCCAAATGACAAAATTATAGTGCAAGCATATGCTATCCCCTTCAAGCTTGTTTTCAAAAATAATTGGGGTACTCGCCATAAATGGTGGGGGAAAATGGAACCAGATTTTAGTTGTGTTGGCAGTATGTCACTCTTGAACATGGCACTTGTTTGCATTCGTGTCAGGTTGGGGACATCTCATTTCGTCATTTTTTCCTCCATGGGTTTGGGCAATATCTTTTGGACCTATCATTTTCTCTTTGCCACGTCATCATGACCTCAGATCCTTTGATGTCAAATACTTCCAAATCTAGTGTCGTGCTACTGATATGTTCAAGAGAATTTTTCCCCTAAATTTTTTCAACCTCCCTCTGATTCTCTATTGGTCCTGATTCACAAACATCATATTCCTCTGTCTCGTGTCAATGATGTGGGAAACATTATGGCCCTCCTTCGACCAAGTCACTTCTTGTCAACTTCATTTCATTATCCAAGAATCTGATCTAGAGACTCCCTTTCGGTACCTTGGAGCTTGCATGCCTTAACGGTAGGTTCTTCGCATTCGACGCAAGGTCCACATCATTGGCCTTCGATCTATTGTTGGGTGTGGAGCCTGATTATCTTGTTTATTCTGTATCACAATGTTGGACCACTGTACCTTAATGGGGCGGCAACGTCCCCCAAAATTAAACGTTGCCTAGGGGGTCTTGGGGGGGAAGCTACGATTTTATGGAGCTCGCCCTGGAGGGGGGTTTTGGGGGCAACGCCCTCGAAGCTAAAAACAAATGTAAAATTTCCTTGTAAAAGTATAGTAATTTCTAGTCAATCTGGGCCGTTCATTAGGTGGATGATCTGATGGTAGAAGTTATGTTTAGTTTAAGGTTTTCTGCCCTAGAAGGCAACCCCTCGCCTGTATGAGGGTATTGTATTGCGGCTAGGTATTGTATGTGTATTATCAGAGCAAGAAATAGATAGGGAGATTGTGAGAAGAGGATATTACAGCGGATCTGCTGTAGGTTGTGTCTCTTCATTTTGTTGGATAATAGAAAGGAAGGACTGGCTATTCGGGGTGGACATAGCCCAAACTAGGTGAACCACGTATATCTGTCTCTCTCTGGTTTTGTGTGCTTGTGTGCTTGTGTTTTCTGCATATTTTATGTGTTTCATTGCTTTGTAATATATAATTTTCTAACAACTAGTATCAGAGCCGAAGGTCTATTTGGCTAATAAACTCGCAGGAAAGAAGGATTCCTGGTTCGAGTGGGAGCAATGGTGGAAGATAGTAAATTTAGGGTCAAGAAATTTAATGGCCAAAACTTCCCACTATGGAAGATGTAGATGGAAGATTATCTGTATCAGAAATATCTATGCCTACCATTGAGCGGGAAAAAAAAGAAGCCGACGACTATGAAAGACGTATAAGGGGATATTCTTGATAGAAAGGAACTTAGAACAGTACAGTTGTGCGTCGCGGCGTTGGTAGCCTTCAATATTTCGAAGGAAAAAACAACAGAGGGTTTAATTAAGGCGTTGGAAAAACTATATGAAAAACCCTCTGCCTCAAACAAGGTATTTCTTATGAAATGTTTATTTAATATGAGGATGTTGGAAGGTGGATCTATTACAGACCATTTAAATGATTTTAATACAGTTACCAGTCAGTTAAGTTCTGTAGGGGTAAAATTTGATAATGAAGTTAGAGCTCTGTTATTTCTGTGCTCATTTCCAAAAAGCTAGAATGGTTTAGTTATGGCGATTAGTAACTCTGTCTCTGGATCTAGTACTTTAAATTTCGATGATGTTTTCGGTGCTATCATTAGTGAGTAAATGCGACGGAAAAGCTCTGGTGAGACATCGAGTAATGCTTTGAGTGCAGAGTCCAGGGGAAGAAGAATGGAAAGAGGAAAGAGCTTGGGATATTGTAGTAAATCAAGGAAAGGCAGATCGAAGTCTAGATCGGGGATAGTGTGTTGGAAATGCGAAAAGAAAGGACACCTAAAGAAAGACTGTAGATCTCAGAAGGGAAAAGAAGGAGACACACAGCAAGAAAAAAATCATGAAGCAAATGTGACAGGTGATGTGTTACAAGTTTCTTTTATTCTTTCTTTTGAAAATGTTACTGATTCTTGGGTTGTAGATTCAGGGGCCTCATTCCATGCCACACCCAATAAGAAATATTTTCATGACTATGTTCAAGGATATTTTGGACAATTTCTTTTGGGTGATGATAAACCCTGTAAAATTGTTGGAATGGGTAAGGTTCTTGTAAAACAACAGAATGGAAACCAATGGCTATTAAAGGAGGTAAGGCGTATTCTAGATCTGTAGAAAAATATGATTTCAACAGGGCAGTTAGGCAGTGAAGGTTGCGTGACAACTTTCACACATAAAACATGGAAGGTCACCAAAGGAGCCCTCGTAATAGAAAAAGGCGAAAAGGTTGGTACATTGTATTTATGCAATGGTATTTCTAACTCTGTTAATGCTTTAAATTCCAAAGGAGCAATGCAGCATTATGGCATCATAGGCTCAGACACATGAGTGAGAAGGGGATGAAGATTCTTCACTCAAGAAATTCGTTGCTCGGTTTGAAGAATGTTGATTTTGATTTTTATGAGAATTGCATTTATGGAAACCAGAAGAGAGTCAGATTTCTCAGAGTTGGGAAAGAAAAGAAGAGCAAAAAATTAGAGCCTGTGCATACAGATGTATGGGGACCTACTCAGGTATCATATCTTGGTGGCTCTCGTTATTATATTACTTTTATTGAAGATGCAACTAGAAAAACTTGGATTTATTGTATACAGAATAAATCTGATGTATTTGATACTTTCAAGAAATGGAAAGATTTGGATGAGATTGAGACAAGAAAGAAGTTGAAGTGTCTTAGATCAGAAAATGGAGGTGAATATTGCAGAAAATATTTTGATAGGTATTGTTAAGAGCATGGAATTCGCAGAGAGAAGACAGTTCCAAGAATACCACAAGAAAATGGTGTGTCAGAAAGGATGAACAGAACAATCATGGAGCGTACAAGGTGCATGAGATTGCATGTAGTATTTCCTTTAAAATTTTGGGCAGATGTTGTAGATACTGTTGTTTATCTAATAAATAGAGGGCCTTCAAGTTCCTTGGATGGTGGTATTCCAGAGGAAGCATGGACAGGTAAAAAGGTAAACTACTATTTTTTAAAGCCTTTTGGTTGTGAGGCCTTTGTCCATATTAATAAATAAAATAGAAAAAATCTTGAGGCAAAATCAAAGAAATGTACCTTTATTGGATATGGTGTTAATGATTTTGGTTATCGCTTATATGATTATGAAAATCACAAAATCATTAGGAGCAGAGATGTAATATTCAATGAAAAGGAATTGTATAAGAATGAGTTGCAGGAAAAGAAATAGGAAAAAGAAAACAAAGAATACATAGTTCTTGATGAGATCACAGAAAAGGTAAAGGTGCCTGAAAATAATAATAATCAAGAGCCACAACAACAACAACCACCACAATAGAAACATGCACCTCAAACACCTGAAAGTGGTGTTAGAAGATCTACCAGGATAAGTAGACCCCCTGAATGATACTCTCCTTCATTATATTATTTATTGTTGACTGATTCTAGTGAACCTAAATGTTATGAAGAAGCAATGTAGGTTGAAAGCAAGAAGAAGTGGGAGTTGTGCATGAAAGAAGAGATGGACTCCTTAATGCATAACCAGACTTGGGACTTAGTCAGGTTGCCTGCAGGTAAAACTACATTGCAGAATAAATGGGTTTACAGGTTGAAGGAAGAAGGTGGAGGAAAACAGAGGTACAAAGCTAGACTTGTGGTGAAGGGGTTTACACAAAAGAAAGGTATTTATTTAATGAAATATTTTCTCCTGTTGTTATGATGACTTCAATCAGAACTATTTTAAGTCTTGTAGCAGTGGAAGATTTACATCTTGAACAGTTATATGTAAAGACAACATTTCTCCATGGAGATTTGGAGGAAGAGATTTATATGCAACAACCAGAAGGATATGAGGTCAAAGGGAAAGAAAAATTAGTGTGCAAGTTAAAGAAGAGCTTGTAGGGCTTAAAACAGGCTCCAAGGCAGTGGTATCTAAAATTTGACAAGTTTATTTCTGAACAAGGTTATATTAGATGTCACTCTGATCATTGTGTTTATCTGAAAAGGAAAAATTATGGCAGCTATATTATATTGTTATTGTATGTAGATGACATGCTTGTTGTAGGGTCTAACATGTAGGAAATAAATGTGCTCAAAAGAAAATTGGCAAATTCATTCGAAATGAAGGATTTGGGAGCTGCAAAACAAATCTTTGGTATGAGAATAACTAGAGACAGGAAAAATCACAAATTAACACTGTCTCAGAATGAGTACATACAAAAGGTGTTGAAAAGATTTAATATGTAGAATGCAAAACCAGTTAGTACACCTTTTGCTAGCCATTTCAAACTTAGTAAGGAGATGTGCCCCAAGACCCAAGAAGAAATGGACTATATGTCTAAAGTTCCATATGCATCAGCAGTTGGAAGCTTAATGTATGCAATGGTCTGCACAAGGCCTGATATTTCACATGCAGTGGGAGTTGTAAGCAAGTACATGAAAAATCCAGGAAAAGAACATTGGATGGCAGTAAAATGGATTCTCAGATATTTGAGAGGTACCACAAATCAAGCATTATGCTTTGGTGGTTCAAACATTTCTCTACAGGGATATGTTGATGCAGATATGGCAGGTGACAGAGATAACATGAGGAGCACTACAGGATATGTATTTACTGTAGGTGGAACAACTGTCAGTTGGGTTTCAAAAATCCAAAGTGTTGTTGCACTTCCAACAACAGAAGCAACGATATGTTGCTGCTACTGAGGCTAGTAAAGAAATGATTTGGTTACAAAGGTTTATGGATGAGTTGGGTAAGAAGCATGATATGGGCACGTTATACAGTGATAGGCAAAGTTCCATTCATCTTGCAAAGAACTCAACATTTCATATTAAAATTGGAGAAAGCAACCATATCAACAAGATTCACACAAAATAATATTTTGTATATTTTACACAACAATAAATAAAGATTACATACGTATATATATAGTTGGACTCAAATCCAACTAATTCCAATCTTAGAGAGAGTAGTTGAGAGAATCTCTCAACTTCCTCAACAAACCCAAACCAAACTAAGTAAGCATAATCCTAACAAATCCTAATACCATCCCTTAATGTTTACTTTACAAAACATATAATACTTAATCACAATTACAAAAAGAATTACAACACTTTGAAATTTTGTCTCTTTGTATGATCTGGTCTTCATCAACAACTCTACCCACTCTGAAGTCTTCTGGATTCCACTCTTTTTTTCTTCACATCTTTAAGCTTACCTTCCAGCTCATTTAAAGTACACCTGCTTCTGACCAGCAATGCTGAATTTGTAAGATTAAAAATTCTTGACACCCCCAAAGAAGAGTCTCGACACTGAACTACCCTATTGAAATATTTCCATTTGTGAAATAACCCCGAAGAATAAATTTCAACAATCGTATAGGAAAATATTCTAGGTACAGAATATGATCAGCGATCAATCCTACAAAGTTACGTTTTTCCACACAAGGATCTCATTGTATAACCTGTAACCGATGCTCTTGAAGCCTGAAGCACAACAAGACCCATCAGCATATAACAGATTCTCACAATCAGATTAGCGATACATTCTCTCGGCACCGAAGAACATCGAGAACCACTAATTTAGATTATGATAATGTTCATTGATTGGTTCTACAATATAAAAATTTTACAATCACAATACATACACATTAATTAATATAGCTGCCCCCTTTTTTTTTTTTACTTCAATCCGGTAAATAGGAGGTTTTCCAAGGACGAGCATGCTTTATATAGAAAATGGCGGATAGAAGCCTTTACTCATGTCTGGTCTCGTATCGAGACTGCTAATAAGGTATACAATTTCTGGTATACAATCAACTCCCACTCGTGCAGTACTCTCATAATTTTCTCTCTCTCATACCTATTCTCCATACCAATTTCACAGTCGTTCGCTCTCTTGTTATTCATTCTCTTACGGCATGCTTCACTGGATTCCCTTGACTTTAGATTTTTCTCTCATCCTCCGGTCTCACGTAACGAAGCGGCAACTTGAAAATCCCGCTCTCGGCGCAACATTACACCCTCTGAATCGATTCCAGCGAGTCCGCCTGTGGCAACGCACCTCCACCAGCAACTTCCAACTGTTGGCACTACAAAACAATATTCTCCATGCACAGTGGTTCCTTCAGAT
Source organism: Pinus albicaulis (assembly GCA_034641835.2). Taxonomy (NCBI): domain Eukaryota; kingdom Viridiplantae; phylum Streptophyta; class Pinopsida; order Pinales; family Pinaceae; genus Pinus; species Pinus albicaulis. The sequence continues at coordinate 618,980,479 of CM076574.1, read as the reverse complement.
ACAGAAAAAAGTTGGGTGGTGCTTCTTGCATATCAAACAAATTGCACAAGTCTAACAACATGATTGACTGCAGGTGCAATAGTGGCAACAAGAATGTGATTAGACCCAACACCCAGATCTGTAGCTGCCATTCAACTCCATAAACCTCTCCAGCTTGAACACCAAATCATCATCTCCTCACGCACCCTCGTTCATAAACACACAAGTTGGCAATGAAAACCTTCACAGCGTATTCCTAGTACATGCAAACCTTCACAGTGAGCACATTCACAGTACTCTCTTGCTCCGCGTGTGCAAACCTTCAAATTTTGAAATTTTTAAATTTTTTCGTCATCAATGCATGGCACTCTCAACTGGTGGGAGTGATGGTCAATTGAAATGCAATACATCAATGGTTTCAAAAATTGTTCCACACTATAGCTCACTATCTTCCAACCTCACGCTAACTATGATTTGACTGATCTCAACATAAGGATGAGTGTGAAGTGAATTCATTTCCTTTTCCAGCTATAGCACGAAGGCGGAGCCACCACTGATCTATTCTAGAAAGAAATCAATTTTTCACCATAGGTAGCCCTACAGGTAAAAAATGAACACAGAGATACACACAGCACTCTCATAAACAAAATAATTCAACACTCCTAATCTACGTATGTATAGAGAACCTCTCCCAAACTATTTCATCTTCCTGGGCACTCCCGTGAAGGATTAAGCCTAGCTAGGCTCTAATACCATATTAAAATTGGAGAAAGCAACCATATCAACAATATTCACAGAAAATAATAGTTTGTATATTTTTCACAACAATAAATAAATATTACATACGTATATATATAGTTGGACTCAAATCCAACTAATTCCAATCTTAGAGAGAGAAGTTGAGAGAATGTCTCAAATTCCTCAACAAACCCAAACCAAACTAAGTAAGCATAATCCTAAAAAATCATAATATTTCATTCCAAGACTAAACACATACAGCTCAAGTACCATTTCATATGGTCAGTATTGGAAGATGGACAATTGAAGCTAGAAAAGATACACACTAGCCAGAATATTGCAGATATGCTAGCAAAAGTTGTAACCAAGAAGAAACTGAGAAAATGCTTAGTTTCAATTGGTATTAAAGGATGATGATGAAGATGAGAAACAACTAGGTCCAAAGAGGAGTCATTGTCCAGCAAATGAAGCAACGGTGCAATTGCTACAATCAGTCTCCAAGTGGGAGATTGTTGGGTGTGGAGCCTGATTATCTTGTTTATTTTGTATCACAGTGTTGGACCCCTGTACCTTAATGGGGTGGCAATGCTGCCCGAAATTAAACGCTGCCTGGGGGGTCTAGGGGGGGCCGGCTGCAAATTTATGGAGCCCCCCCCCTAGTGGGGGGTTTTTGGGCGCAGCACCCCTGAAGCTAAAAACAAATGTAAAATTTCCTTGTAAAAGTATAGTAATTTCTAGTCAATCTGGGCCGTTCATTAGGTGGGTGATCTGACAGTAGAAGTTATGTTTAGTTTATGGTTTTTTGCCCTAGAAGGCAACCACTTGCTTGTATGAGGGTATTGTATTGCGGTTAGGTATTTTATGTGTATTATCGGAGCGAGAAATAGATAGGGAGACTGTGAGAGAGAACGGAGGATATTACAACAGATCTGTTGTAGGTTGTGTCTCGTCATTTTGTTGGATAATAGAAAGGAAGGACTGGTTGTTTGGGGTGGGCGTAGCCCAAATTGGGTCCACCACATATATCTTTGTCACTCTGGTTTTGTGTGTTTTGTGTACTTGTGTTTTCTGCATATTTTATGTGTTTCATTGCTCTGTAATATATAATTTTCTAACACGATTGACTTTGCGGGTGTTCGACGCCAGATCACTGTTCACATTCCATGGATTGTACCTTTTGTACCTGAGAGCCATTGTCATTATTGGTGGTTCCTCTTACATTTGTTAACATTTTTCATCATTGGCTGGTAATCAGACGATTTTTTTGCATGTTCAACTTCAGCTCATATATTCGCATGCTAGAAATTGTACTTATTCGGGTCGAGATGAAGCGCAAGACCCTGGATTTTGTCTGATAAAATCTAGGCTACGGGTTTTTTGTGGATTATCATGACTTATTACATGACTCTTTGATTGGATGGCTGTGACCATACCTGAGTCTATTTTTTGATCTTTACTACTGGATGGATGCGTCCATACCTAGTGTTACACCATTTTTTGGTCATCTAACTTATTATCATTAGATGGACCCAAGTACACCATGCAAGACCAATTTTACTCCAAGAAAAATTGCTTTCACTATGAAAATAACTTAGTAAATCACCTTTATTAAGTTTTTTATGGTCTAAACAGGAAACCCCATGGGGAAATATTAAATAAATCCATATTTATTTGATTTTTCCTCAAGGAATAATTAGTTAAACAGTAATTTAATTAATATACCTGGTTATATTTAACCCAAAACAAGGAAATTAATTAGATAAATCATTATTTATATTATTATTTTCTAAGAATAACTATTTAAACATTACTTTAATAACATTATTTGTTAAATATGACCACATATCCCTTAAATAATTAAATAAATCATTATTTATTTGATTATTACTCAACCATATCCTTAAAATGATAAATAAATCATCTATTTATTTATTATTACTTAATCACATCCTTAAAATGATAAATAAATCATTTATTTATTTATTATTTACAAATAAGGGGATTTGACTCAACTCAAATTCCTTTTCCCTTCAACAAATATAATAAAATATTCCATAAAAGTTGGATCTTGATTTGGTTAATAATATTTTAATTATGCACCAATATCTAGACTAACTCAATATTTTGTTATAAATAGAAGGGTTTTCCCATTCATTTTTCACCTTTTGTTGCCTAAAGATCACTCTGGATCACAACTCTTGGTCTGGCTATTGATCCATTATCATAACCATATTTTTCCAAAAAAAAATTTGGGTTTTCTATGCCATCAAGAGAGAGGAATTCTAAATCTGAAGTGTTGAGGACTTACAAGAACCCATCCCATTGAGGAGAACATGGAAAACCCTCTTGTGTTTTCCTCCCAGGTGCCATTAATAAAAATTTCATTAGATATATTATTGTCTTGTCTGTTGGATCTATGGAGTAAATCTTATTTTTCTATTGTTTAATGTCTTCTAATGCATAGATCTAGATTTTTGCAGCATTTGTCTTGATCATCTAACTGCAGATCTAAAGATATTAGCAGTCATTTATACTATTAGGGATGTTTGTTATGCGCAGCTAAAGTGGTATTTTTTCGTACACCTCGAATCAAGATTCATACTAACAACTGGCGACTCCACACAAGTTTATGATTACGACCGATGTTGTTTTCCTGATCCTTGCATATCCAGCTGCCTCAAACCCTAGTATTTCTCTTCAACCCCTTGTTTTTTCTTTTCTTGATGTTGTTTTTAACCCATAAAACCCTAAAACGATAAAAATTCTGACTTCCGTGTGTTTTCGGACCTATTACGCAGGTGACAGACATCAGCTGCAGCTGAGACGACAAATTTTTCTAAAATCTACCGCCGAGAGTGTCAGAAGTGAAAGTCGCACTTTTTAGCCCAAAACCTGCAACCTGGACCTCCAGGGCACACTTTACTGCCCAAAAAGTGCGACCTCTGCTGAAAACAGGTCAGAAACTACGACCTGGACTTTTTGCAAGTATTTTTCTAAAATTTTTCTGGGTTTGTCTGAGCCTCTGTTCAGGGTTGTCTAACCTCCGTCTCCACCCATTTTTGACCTATATTTGTTCTTTTTCACTCAACTAAGTGGGAACCTAGCCCCCTAAGGCTTCAGTACTCTCCACTTTTTGTGGCAGAGTTTGCTGTTGCAGGTTGTCTGAAATTTCAGAGTCTTCAGCCATTTTTTCATATCTAATACCTCACCTTCAGATCCACTTCAGATCAGCTTGTTGTCCATCCAAATCTCCTCATTTAGCTTTGTTTCGGTTTTCCTTTAGGGTGCACTCTGCTTCCCTCCAGGAGATAGCCTTTCACCACCTCTTTTGACAGCAATTCTTCCTCTGAGTTCTTGTTGTTTCTGTACCACTTTCTAGCAGATTTTGTCCTTTAGATCCCTGTCCCTTCTGACCTTATATCTATTGGCTATTTTAGTGTGTTTTGATTAGTTTTTTCACTCACCTATAGACTAGTTGTTGAGAGGCCCACCTCCTTGGGTTTAGATTAATGCATTATTAGCTGTTTATTTTCTGTTTTTGCAGGCCTATATACTGTCATTTGCAGGTTTATTTACAACTATACAACATAAATTTTTCTTTTGTCTACAAATGTTTGGGTTTAAAAATTAAAATTTACACAATTTTACACACACACCCTAAGTGAAAAAGGGCTTGGTTAACACTGCTAAGAAAAGACTCTAAAACAATGAAATCAATTGATCCTGCTCCTCTCTGCCCTTGTTTCAACATTGTAATCAGTTGATCCTGCACCTCCTTGCCCTTGTCTGTCTCTTTTTCCTTTTTGTCGTGTTTGTGTCGTCACCATTGCACCACCAAGGCGTTCATCCCGGAGACTTCTTGGCCCTCATCCTTAGTTTCTGGTAGGGAGACTTACTCCTCCGCATAGGATTCAAGCTAGTCCTCAACCGATTCTACACTCCGACTCTTCTTTTGGTCCTTTGGGTTATCCTTCTCATTTCGCCTTCGGTTATCCCCCTGTCACCTTCACCATGTCTGGTGCAATACCTAATACTAGTGGTAACCCCGACCCTCCTGCCAGGAATACCACTAGTGGGACTGCAACAGACACTACCCTGGTTGCACCCTTGCTCCCTTTCATGGCAGGCATCAGCCTCCCCGACTTCGACTAGTTGATAAATGACCCTATACACCATGACGCTAGTTGGCCCACTATGCCAACAAAGCTCCCTTCAGACATCCCAAAGTTTGAAGGTCTTGCTAGACAAGATCCCTCAAATCATGTTAGATCTTTCCACATGTGGTGTTCGTCTAATACCATTACCGATGAATCTGTTCATCTTCGGTTGTTCCAATGAACGCTTATTGGTGAAGCTTCTAAGTGGTATGTTGATCAGGCCCCTTCCTCTCATACCACCTTTGTGACTCTCGCCCGAGCCTTTTTGTCTTATTTCCAGCTTCCCCTTCGTTAAGACATGGGTATCGAGCTCTTGACCTCCTTCCGTCAATCGTCTACAACTCACCTATCTGACCATGTTCAAGAATGGTGGAGACGAAGGAGCCTATGTCAAGCCCCTACCTTCGAGGACCATGTATATATGGACTGGTTCCTTAGGACTCTCTCGCTGCCTATCAAGAAAGACGTCGCATCGCACTTTCCTCAAACTGAAGAAGCCGCTCTCGAAATTGCGTTAAAATATGACCTGATCTATGCTCAGTCGGGTTATGTTTATACCGTTCTACCTGATCTTCCTAGACCCAGTGATGCCAACGAACCGAGGGAACCTCACGCTACCGATGGTATCGTTGGAGCTCTCTTTAATCTGTATGCTCAACCTTCCATGGGCTATGGCTTTCCTCAGGGAGGGGCCAGCACCTCCTGCAATTTTCCCCCTCCCGGTAGCACGTATCCAGGATACAGCATGCCTCCTCTTTTTTCCCAACCTCCTGTTTACCACACTGCTACCCAACCTCATTTTTATTCGTATCCATAGCCTAGTGCTCCAGCTCCTCCAGCATTAGCACTTCCTCCTCCCTCGCCTTCTCAACCCTCGCAATAGCTACTACCACCCCCTCAGGGACAAGTGTATGCACAGTAGGGCGCGACTAACCCTCCTCCCTTAAAAAGGAAGAGGAAATGCACTCAAAATCAAGTTGCCCCTGGTAATCCTGGACCTAATCAAGGTAATGCTCCTAACACTACTCAACCCAAGCAAGTTAGGCCTCTTCGTACGAATAAGCCTGTTATTTTTGTCGTGTTTATGGTCATTATACACATGATTGTCATCTTCTGCCACAAATACGACAGCTATGGGAGTCTCAAGCAACATTGAGAGGACAGAAAGCCATCCCTTCCATTTCTCCCAGTCCTGCACCTAGTCAGCCAACTGTGCTTATTGATCCTTTCCCTCAATAGGGATTTGTGGCTACCCAACCACCTGAAGGACAGGTGGCCACTCAACCTCTTCCATCTGGTTCCCCCGATTACCAAATTTTCATGATGTCCTCTTATTAGCCTTTTGAACCTTCTTCTCCTGGCCCTTCACCTTCAGTTGGTACTCATGACCCCCTTCACCTTCCTGGGATGGTTCCTCCCGACCTCAACCATCTTGGCACCGTCCCGCCTGGTCATTACCACTCTGGTCAGATACCGTTCCTAGCTCCCCCACCAGGAGTGTACACAGTACCTGTTATGGCCACCCTCTCTCTTCCTAACCTGACCCTTGGGATTCCCGTCTGGTACCTCGATCCTCCAGCGGCTACCCCGCCTGGTCAACCTAAACCTTATCTCGCTTTGACCCCGGTTCAACCGGTCCCTATGACTTCTCCCACTGCAACAGTGCCTCATTCACCTTAACAAGAATCACCTCCCATTGTGACCGCTTCGAGTAAGAAGGGCAAAGCTCGCAAGGGGGCATCAAAGGACAAGGCTACCCCGACAAACCCTGCCCCCTCTCAGCCTCCAAAGCATACCATCCAGTGTGCTTTGTGTGATGTTGTCAGCCACGCCACCCATACTTGCCCAGAATTTCCTCACCTCAAGTCCATGGTCAATGAGACATTTCCAGAATCTGATATCCAAGAGGTATATGTCACTATACCCAATTCAATCTCGAAACTCAAACCATTGCACACAAATCACCCTTATGCTTTATGTGATTTCCATGGCCATTGCACTCACCTGTGTTCATGCCTTGAAGAGTATCATTCCTCTTTAGAAGCCTTATGCAAATTCGAGGCCAAGCGCCATGAGTCACCCACTCCCTTATTTTTGCATCTTACTTTGGCAACACCCGAGGACACAGATGCTCCCATTAAATTTTCCCCTTATGATGTTGAGATAATGAGGCCTTGGTCGGAAATCCATGATGAGACCTCCCCTGCTGTTTCACCTGACCTCCCTTCAACACCCTCCCTAGTATCAACATCGGTGGATCCTCTGTCTACTCACTCTTCTATCACCCCTTGTTACAATATGCATGCGAACCTCTCCTCTCATAATGAGGAGCAAGGTCACTTCACCACGTCAGGTGGTCTTCCTTCCATCAGTCACCCCATCTTCTATTATGATGATGACATTATGGAAGCAGCCACCACTCTTGACTTTATCTACCCCCCCCCCCTTACATCGAACTCATGCATTCAAACCACATGCACCTTGTGGCCATTACATTGACACCCAATGTTTAGGTAATGGGGCACCCATACTTGAGAGACCAGGAGAAGCAGTTCTCCACCACTCTCCTAGTGTCTAGTCGTGTCGACTCTAGTCCCATTATTCTTCCACTTTTAGAAGAACCTATAGAGTCCCATAACACTTCAAGATCGCTATAGGGATGATACCCCTCATCATTTCTTCATCTATTATCAAAAACCCAGTCTCATAGACATTTTGGTTGACCAAACTATGAGCTTTCTGGGAGAACATCAGTTCGTTATCCCCAAGCCCTACCTTTCGGATAGCAACACCATGTATGCAAACCCAGAAACTTAAAGTCCATTTGATTCATTTATGCAGTGCCAAAAGAGATTGGTAATCGTCTATTTCCTTTCTCAAACTACATAACCATACCGAAATCAAGTGGCACATCACATCATTAAAATGTGTTTAGATTTCCCTTTTTCTAAATACATTTTGGCATGTCCATAACATGCCTAGGGACACCCATGCCCCTCAACCATAAAATCCTGGATCTGAGCCCATAACAGCACTGAAATCCCATTTCTCTGATAGGTCACACTTTTCCAGGTCATTCCTTGGGATAGGTAGCATTTTTCTGCCCAGTACCTACTACCCAGGTCACAGAATAGACCCCAAGAAAGTAAGAACTGGCCTATTCATGAGCTCTGGGTACCTAAGTTGAACTTTCAACTAACTAAAATGAAAAGTAGGATGAAGCATCTTACCTACAATTGTCGGATCTCAAATTCCAACAGTCGGTTTATCCGCTACAACCGCCACAAGATTTAAGGCCTCCTCTCCTGATGACATTCACCACAACTCCACTGGCACATAAGTGAATCTGGAAGGAAAATGCCTTATTAAAAGGAAACCCCTGATTTTTCTTTCACTTACTGTGACCAAACCGTATCTCAGTTTGATGAACCGTATCTACCATTGTAAAGATACCACCAAGTCCTCAAATGGGTATCTATTAAATTTTTGTGATCTGATACCTCACCAGGACACATTTTGTCCAAGAAATGCCATTTCGCCCTTCCTCAAAATCAAATGTCTTCACTTGAAACACTCGTACCGGGGGCACCATGTCACCTCCATACTTGTCCACGCTCGTGTCTACTTTCATCGTGAGTTACCATCTTGTACTCATGCTTTTACAGTCCCCATTGGAACCTTTTTTCTGTGTGGAAGCACCATCGAGTCACCCTTGCTTAGAACATCCGAGTTGAGTCATCATTGCTTTCATGGAGTCTATCCCGAGTCCCTCCACATGTCACCGTAGTCCTCCATCCTTCACTACTTGGCCCCTCTCTCGTGTCACACATTATAGCCTTCAGTCCCACTGTCCCCTATCCCTCATGATATTGTGTCAGTCGCTGCCAGGTCATCCATGCCATTTATGCTCTAACAACGAAAGTGGTTCATTCACTACTCAGTCTCTCCCATTTCATCATCATCATTAGTGTCAGTTTGTCAGTCACTCTACTATTTTCTCTCATGCCTTAGTTGAGGATCCCTTATTGCCTCACCTATGGTGGACCTCCTTCTGTCGACATCAGCTCATTCATTCCAGAAGACAGGTCTAGAGGGCAGTGTACCTTGGTTCCAGCTTCCACTTTTGTTCGGTGCCTCGGATCAGGCAAAGGGACTCCTTATTTCCCTTTGACTTGATTGTTTCTCAGCTCCAACTCCTTTCAACATGATCGATATCCGTATACTCAATGGTTTAGTGATGCAACAACTGACATCGGTGATTCCCAGGTGTGTGTGAGATGTCTTAGCCCTCATGAGAGGGTGACCCTACAGGTAGCCCCCCATACACTCGTATGACCTCTTCATTTCATCCTTCGATGCAGCTCCATAGATTTGATGATACTGACCGCAGTCACTTGCAACACCTTCTTGATTGCATATATCAGTCATATTTTCAGAGCCCTTTCCTTTTTACTGGGGCATATGGGTTGTTTTCATATCTCGTGTACTCAGATATTATTGAACAAAGTCCTAGCTATTATCCTAGGCACAATATGTATATGGGATTCATTATTATGTCTTTCATCTGGCTCATGTTTATGCCAACATATGCTTTATTATTGTGTTATGTGGTTTTCTGGATGCCTTATTGTTTGTACTATTGCCTCAGCAGGCATAGGTATGCCTTCCCCATTGCCTATAGCAGGTACTCACTTATCAAAAAGACTTGTCGCACCTACAAGTCACCTCCTCAAGGTCTAGCTCTTTCAACACTTTGGTCTACCTTACAATCCTCTCTCTTTGACTTCCCCTTCGATGTATAGTGATTGAGTTCTTACAACGTACTTCGGTCATACGATTAGATCCTCACGCTCGCACGCTGGGGGCCAATCTGTTACACCATTTTTTGGTCATCTAACCTATTATCATTAGATGGACCCAAGTACACCATGCAAGACCAATTTTACTCCAAGTAAAATTTCTTTCACTATGAAAATAACTTAGTAAATCACCTTTATTAAGTTGTTTATGGTCTAAACAAGAAACCCCATGGGGAAATATTAAATAAATCCATATTTATTTGATTTTTCCTCAAGGAATAACTAGTTAAACAACAATTTAATTAATATTCCTAGTTATATTTAACCCAAAATAAGGAAATTAATTAGATAAATCATTATTTATCTTATTATTTTCTAAGAATAACTATTTAAACAGTACTTAAATAGCATTCTTTGTTAAATATGACCACATCTCCCTCAAATAATTAAATAAATCATTATTTATTTGATTATTACTCAACCATATCCTTAAAATGATAAACACATCATTTATTTATTTATTATTACTTAATCACATCCTTAAAATGATAAATAAATCATTTATTTATTTATTATTTACAAATAAGGGGATTTGACTCAACTCAAATTCCTTTTCCCTCCAACAAATATAATAAAATATTCCATAAAAGTTGGATCTTGATTTGGTTAATAATATTTTAATTATGCACCAATATCTAGACTAACTCAATATTTTGTGATAAATAGAAGGGTTTTCGCATTCATTTGTCACCTTTTGTTGCCTAAATATCACTCTGGATCTCAACTCTTGGTCTGGCTATTAATCCATTATCATAGCCATATTTTTCCATTTTTTTCTAGGTTTTCTACACCATCAAGAGAGAGGAATTCTAAATCTGAAGTGCTGAGGAATTACAAGAACCCATCCCATTGAGGAGAATAGGGAACACCCTCTTGTGTTTTCCTCCCAGTTGCCATTAATAAAAATTTCATTGGATATATTCTTTTCTTGTCTATTGGATCTATGGAGTAAATCTTATTTTTCTACTGTTTAATGTCTTCTAATGCATAGATCTAGATTTTTGCAGCATTTTTCTTGATAATCTAACTGTAGATCTGAAGATATTAGCAATCATTTCTACTATTAGGGATGTTTTTTATGCGCAGGTAAAGTGGTCTTTTTTCGTACACCTCGAATCAAGATTCATACTAACACCTAGATCTCAGTTTTAATATACTCTATTATGGATGGTTGCGCCCATGCCACATGTTCATGTATCAGAGATCTCAGTTGTATTTTTAATTTTAAATTTTTTGACAGTGATGTTTGGTTCAAACGCGTTCTCATAAAGCATTTCTCCCCTCCCTCTCCCTCAGACCTCATGCTTTATGGGGCATCTGTTACACAATATTTTGTCACTGTCCCTACAATCCCAAACTCACACATTGGAGGGTCATTTCTGTGACCAATACGCAGTGTCGTGCTTTGAAAATAACATCCTTGCATCCCTTTAGATGAAGGCAAAATTCTTCTTGTTGACATTTCTTTAAGCAGAGCTATAAAAATCCCTATTTTTTCCTTGGCGCAAGTAGCCCTTTACCTCCTCACGCCGACCTGGAGATTTAACACTAAGCGCATGCCACTTGGCGCTCTGTGCTAGTTAGACACCCGCGCAAAGCTATTTATGAATTGTTTTTTAAAAATAGAGGTGGAGGTTCCATTCCAACCACCTTGGGGATGAGTCATTGGGAGTAGTTGAACTGAAAGAACCACGGGCTCCCTCCTTTAGTTAGTAGTTTCCACCACCCTTGGAACACTCCTAAAGGATAGGCCTCCCTTCCACATTTGTAGGGATCCCAACCTCCTCCTTTGCCTCTATATAAAAAAGCCTTCTCTCTTTATGAAAGCTAGCTGAAAAAAGAGAATTATATAGTTGAAGCACTGAACTTGAAGGACTGAATTATAGCTGAATAACTAAGTTATTGAGAAGGTAGAACAAGGGAGAAATCCATTGAGAGGGCCTTTATCTCGTCTGAATTCCCAGATGAGCTTTGAGACATGCTTCGCTCGAACCCTGCTAGAGGAGACCGCAATGTCAGAGCATGGTTGTATCTCTTCTTTCTACCTAATAATAAAAGTGACTATTTTCTGGTTCCCATATTGTATTTTCTCTTTATCGAATGCAATATGCTAGTCTTCTCTGACTGACTAGTAGTTTTTGGATGAAGTTAGTATGTGGTATGCGGCTATCATTTTCTGATCTTTGTGCAGGTGTCCAAGCGCGATAAGTGAAGCGATTGTGACTTGTTGAATCAGGAGCAAGAAGTTCTCATCACCACTATGATTGCCAACAACAGCACTGGACTATAGGTAGGCCATATTATCGCGTCCTCTTTCATTCAAATATCTAGGAACCTACACCTTAGCATGATTCCTATTACTAGACCCACTCTAGGGCTAAAGGGATCGTTTCTGTCCGCAGAAAGGATTTACCTACATAACACTTACTTGTCTTGTTTTCTCATTTCCTCAACCCTGCTTTTGCCCAATTTGATTTTGCATGTCTTTCAATTGGCTCTGCATGACCTCCCATTGAATCTGGTTACTTTTCTTCCATCTCAAATTTCCCCATCTCTTATCTCGTTACTCATTCCCCCAATGCTGCTATTTACAACCTCTGCAATGCTAGACTGGCCTTTTTCCCTATCTACAACCTTCATATCTTGGCCTGCCAATCCTATGAAATTCAGTGTATGGCCTCCAATGACATTTCCATGTGTAGTACTCTATTGAATACCCAATCTAGTTTTTTTCCTACTTGGCTTCTTTACAATTCTACAGAGAGGGGGGGTTTGACTCTAATTGTAATGGTGGAACAAATAAAGTCAGGTGTCGGAAGGAAAGGATCGTTGTGAACTCGTCAATTTTGTGGGGTTTCTATCCTATTCCGAGCAGTTTTTGTCTAGTTTTGTAGGGTTTCTATCCAGTTCGGTGGGGTTTTTGTCCTGTTATGTGGGGTTTATTCCATTTTTTTGGGGTTTCTGTCCTATTCAGTGGGGTTTCTGCCGTGATTTATTCCACTTGCTGCTTGAAAATGGAAACATCCTGGTCGTGCATGATTTTTCGCGACAGTTAAGGAAACTTCTGTTTCTTTGGAAAACGACGGCCTCTCCTAGCCATCCTATTGCCAACCTCAAAGCTCGATGGGTGACTGAAATAAGGAATGATGACATGCATTTCACTGCTAAAAATGAGAACATCACTCTCGACAATCAGGTTATTCTCCTCTATTGTTTAACTAAATCAATTATTGCAATTTTGTTTCACTTCACAGGTATTTTTAAATCATATACAGTTAATCAAACAATTGGTACTACACCTGCAAGAGAGATTGGTGAAAGATCAAGCAGTGGAAAAGGATGCAAATGATAAAGGAAAGTAGAACAAGGGTAATTTAAAAGTGGGCCCCAACAGGAGGGGAAGAAAGTCTGGAAAAGAAATTATGGAAAATTTTAATATCCCCAAATTAGCAGTCAGCTAATTTGGGATATTAATTTCGATAATTTTTTTTCTTTTCCTAAGTTTCAGAGGAAATAAAGGGGTGAGGGGACTCATGAATAAAACAATAGATTATAAGAACTTTCCTAAAGTCACTTGAGCACATATTTACTTGATAGCGTGGGGCCCAGGAGTGTGAAGTGGCAGCGTGAGGGAAGATACAGCGTAGGCAAGGCGGGCCCATGACAGCGCAGTAAGAGAGGGACAACGTGGGCTAAGAGGGACATCGCAGTTTGGTGGGGGCCGGATGAGAGAAAGTCTCTCAAAACATAAAAATGGGAAGAGTCTCCTCATTCTCTCATTCTATTATGCATCTCTGATTTCTGTCTTTTGACATTGAGAAAACTTGTGCTGTTGAGCGAAGTCTGCAAGTGTTGTTCAACACACCGGGTGTCTCCGAGTGGAGATCCCAACCTCAGCCCCAAGGGACTTCAAGTGCCTGCTCGAGTGAGGAGTTCTATCCATATTTTTGTAGTAGGGATCCATAGAATATTTAGTCAAGATCACGCAGTTGCTTGGACAATGTTGTCTCTTGGAGGGATTACACAGTTTGTGGTAGAGGTAGTTCCAAGAGTGAGGATTCATCAGGGGATTCAACCCAAGATAGTGTGGAGGGTCTGGAACTTTACTGATAATCATTTTGGTATAGGAGGAGGCCATCATTTACAGAGTTATCATTTAGGGCTAGCGTATTCACTAGGAGAGTGTTATTTCCCAAGGCAGGTCAAATTTCGGGGTCAGCCATTCAGGGATTTTTTTTGGGATTTTTTGGGTTATTGGAGGAGAGCTCACTCCTAGAGTTTCAAAATTTTATGAGCAGGGGAATAGCCCCAAAGAGCCATTCCATTGCAGCAGTAGCAGCAGTCTGGCAGCAACATCAACAACATTTGGAGATTACGCAGTCCTTGAGAGAGCAAACATTCATTGATATTTTCTAACAATATTTCCATATTTCCTTGTGCAAGATAAGGTGCCATCATTCTGATCACCTTCGTACTCATTTTTATCTTCCTTTTATATAATAAAATGGCTCAGTGTTTCTCAATATTTGCATCATTTGTATGATGTCTCTCTATTTTCCGTAGTTGTTAGTTTATGTGGCTTTATATTATTGTCTATTTCTATTTGGGATATTGCAGTGGTATCAGAGCTCATAGACTTGGCTCAACCAGTGGAGAATATTGTTTATGACACCAGCAGAAAAACCATATATCACTTCCTGAGGAAGGATGTACGAGGACTAAGAGCATAGGCTTGAGACCAATTTTGGAGAGGGAGACTGCATTCTGGTTGTGGACACAGAGGAGGAAGGACCCATGGCAGGTGAGAAATATGACAGAAGGGAGTTCGGGGAACTCCTAAAATATGTGCAGGAGATATCAAGGATAATATAAGAGATGGGGTAGAATTTTACCACAGACCAGAGACAGAGAGAAACCCCAAGGGGTTTTCACATCGGAGAAGGGTCTGACACTTACCACCAGTTGCAGTAGCATCTCACAACTACTCCCCCACATTCCACGATGCTCACATTTATAGCTACAAGAACAAGAGAAGGAGAATCTCAGTAACCAGAGCCGGTTCATATGGGTGATTACTTTTACGAGTATCAGTCCTATGGGCAAGAGTTTGGTGAGGCACTCTCTTTCCATGATTTTGTTAAGCTCAATTAGGACAACAGGCCCTGTAACTAGAACAGAGGGGGTATATACACACAAGACGAGGATGTTTAGTATACTTTGGGCAGATTATTTCTGCCTACTTTTGTTGGGTAACCTATATGCACAGCTACGACTTAGGTGAAGGAGCTAGACACCTATTTGCAGCATCACCAAGTTTTATAAGAGGAAGCCATTAGAGTAGCAGCGCTGCATCTTGAAGGTAAGGCTTATGCCTGGTGATTTTATGAATCTTCTTCATTGAATAATGAAAATATATCTACTTATGCAAATTTCACTAGGAGGTTAGTGAAAATATTTGATCAAAGACATTCTGAAACTTCATTGGGTGAGCTAACCAAACCCAAGAAATTAGAACATTTTCATGAGTTGGAAGCAATGATGAAACCAACTCCATTTCATAATATCATTGAGAGGGTTAAATATTTGCAGAATGCTTTACCAAGGGAAAAAGCCCCACTTCCGCAAGAACTTTCTTCTTAAGAGGAAGACATGGATATTTCTCCTTCAAGAGGGGATCAAGACAAATGATCTCTTAATGATGAGGTGTTCCCCCATGATGAGGAGGAAGAAAAGGAAGAGTTGGAAAGGGCCTCCAACATTGTAACAACAAGAGGAGATCCACCACTATTTGGAGATGGAGATAAAGCCATTTCTTCAACTAGAGGAGCTTTTGTATCTGTTAGTCTCAGTATTTGCATACTTCCACTAGGGATCAAAACACATTTAGCATGTGCATCTTAGGTGTCCCACTCTAAATAATTTTCAATCATTCCCTTAGGTCATGATATAAAATTGTTCCACTGGCAGTTTTCCTTGTCAAGTGTCCCCTTTTCCTTCACAAGTATATGCCTACTAACCCTCTTCCATGTCTTCATCATGCTGAAAACAAGTCTTCTCTCATTCCACTTTTAGTCAAAGTCACTCATTGAGTCAGTTTCTTTCATTTCTCACTAGGTCACTAGGGTTTCATTAGGTTAAATAATTGCATTGTTTCATTTTCAATAAAGGGCAGCAGAAGGTGTGAAGGTGACCCAGAATAAACTCATGATTTTCTTCAGTCATGTTTGCCACGTAAAGTTACATTTCATCTTTATAATTTTTCATCTCAAAAATCACATTTTTGAGATAAAAACAGAGTTATTTGATTATTCCTTATTTTATGTAATTTTAAATCATTATATGTAATAAAACCTTAAAAAGCTGCTTATTCCTAGCTAAAGACATTTGATGAAGAAATACAAAGGCCATGTCAGTCATCCAAAGCATCAAAAAAGTATTTTGAAAGGTTAATGAGAATAAAGAAGAGTGGGTCCCAATCATTCAAAATCCAAAAGCAATTCAAAGTATAAAAGCCCATTTGCCAAAAATAAATCCTCATTTGTTCATGTGTCAAGGAGAAAAACGTGATTTTGAAGAAGAAGTGGTTTGAATAAGGAAACAACAGCAAAATTTGGGTGGCATTGCACATGGGAGTGTGGCGCTCCACATGGGAGTCTGACGCTGTGCATAGAGTGTTTTTTTTCAGTGCAAAATTACACAGTGATGTGCATAGAGAGAGGGTGATGCGCACCTCGGTAAGGCATTGCGTACAGGGCGAAAACCCTCCCAAACTTCTCCAAACACCTCAAGGTTGCTTCTTAATCTCCAAAACAAGAAATTAAGCCGTTATAACTCCCTCTTTCTCCATTTTATGCTTGTGTGTGAGTTTTATGTTGGCAAAAATTACAATGAAACCCTAATTTTCCTTTTCCTCTCCCAAAATCCCCATCCCCCTCACAAACTTCCGAAAACCCTCCTTGTCCCAATTGAATTTCCCTAAACCCTATACCTCTAAAGACACTAAACCTAACCCTACATCCTCATCCCTAAGTCCCTACACCATTTTCCATAAAGGCCCTAATTTCTAGGAATCTCAGTGTTTTTCCTAGATTTCCCCCTACCTTTGACTTGTAATTGAATTTTCATTTTCATCTCCCTTATTATTTTAACCTTCCATCACCTCACAAGGTTTCATAACCTTTTTACCCATCTCCCTTAATTTTTGTGGCCCTATCCATATCCCCTAAAGCCCTCATTTCATCATTTCCTTCACTGCTCCCATTCCCTTCACTCCCTCACTCACTCTCCCTTTTCTTTCCTCTCCCGTAGGGTTTCCAAAGTGCCAAGAACAAGCATGGAGAGAGAGGATATATATTACAAGAAAGAAGAACACAATGAATATGAGTTTGAGGAAGATGAGATTTCACAACAGAGAAGGCTACACAAGGGAAGCTGAAAACATCAGGAAAAGGCCAAATACAAGAGGTCTCAAAAGAGCATTGGAGAATGAAAAGAAAGAAGCCTAAATTTTGAGTTTTGACCAATAGTTGGAAAAGGAGATTGAATATAACAGATAATTTTGGCTTGAGAGAGTAAAAATTCACTTGAAGAAGTTGCTAATGAAGGCCAAGAGAGACAATTAGCTGCTCAGGCACATGGCCCATCACTATCAGACCCAAAAAAAAATTTGTAATATCAAGGTCGAACAAATGAAGGATAAATTGAAGGAGATCCGGAAGGGAAAGAAAAGAGGTGAAAAACTAAAGATACTTGCTTATGCATCCTTATATCAACTTGACATATGATTGTGGGCTTATCCAAAAAATTTTGAGTAATTTTGAAAAAATTTGGAAATTTTGAGTTTTTTTGGGCAAATTTTGAAAAACACAGAAAAACTAGCTCTATGTGCAGCGCCTTGGTGTTGCGCACTATTTTGGGGCATCCAATGGACAAATTTAAGACATCAGTGTGTTCATAATGATGATTAAATTCCCCCTGTACTTTTTCTAAGCATTTAGAGAAAAATTGGTCAAGCAAAAGGGCCAAAAATACCTAAAAAATCATGTTTTTGCTTCTTTTTCAGGTTGGTGCTGTGCATAGAGGAAATCTTGGGATATTGCGATTTTGATGGGTCAAAACTGCTCCAAATAAGAAGCTAAAATAATATATGGAAAGCAAACAAGACATTCTTTCCAATGAGCTATCATGAGTTCAATTTGGACATCCGTAAGTCCTTCAAAAATGACCTGCAAGAAGACCTATTTTTTTCTCCTTGGCACTACGCATAGGACAAATTCTGCCTGTTTGGAGTTTTCTCTATTTTTCACGTAATTTTTGAGTTTTACCTCACTATTTGGGGTTTTCAATGATGTAATTGATAAATATGAATTTAATTAAGATGGGTATTAGTTTACTATAGGTAGATTCATTAGCTTGAGTCCTCTAAAGCTCAAATGAATCAGTTTCCTCTCTTTTAGAGGCAAGTTGTTGGGTCTTCCTAGTCTTCATATTCATGTTCAACATTCGGTGGAAATTGATCCTCATCTCATAGATTCGACCCCCTGAGGCTAGGATGAGTTTTTTTGAGGTCTATATCTTCTTCTTCTTTCTCATTAGTAAGGGGGGACTCAGTTGGATGTTTGGCCTTTGAAGAGACACACTTTGTATCAGTTCTGAGTAGGAATATTAATCAAATTTGCAACTATTTTTATGGGATCCCTGTGGTATGGTGTTTAGTTCAGTTTCTCCTTTTGTGCTCATATGTTAGAATGTTTTTTTTATTTCATCCATCATTTCATTGCTATTAAGTGAATGTTTTCAAGTTTGATGAACAAAATCCATAATTTTTATGCTCTGTTTTGGGTAAATATTCATAGTCTATAATTTCTTCAGTTTAGAAAGAACCCATGATTCCACCATGCTCTTTCTAGCTCCTCACCTGTCTTTATCATCCCACCCATTGAAATCCTAAAGTGCTAAACCACTAAGCTTACCTAGCGCAATAGAGCACCCTACAAATTTTGACTTAATTTTCCTTTCCCTAATTGTTTGACTCCTTCTGATCCAGTACAACCCTATACAATCAAATCAAAACCCAGAGCTACTATACCTAGCCTAATATATTCTTTTCTCATCCATCTTGGCTATGATCCTTACGGAGAGAGCCCTCTCCTTGCCTAGTAGGGCTAGCTACTTGGAAAAGCGTAGCTTGTGGTTACCTTAGAATTGCCTTCTTCTGTCTAAGGTTCAATCCAAGTGATAACAGTATCCTTGCAAGAAGTTCCAAAGGATCTCACATATGAATATTAGGAGCAGCATATGTCTATGTTGATAAGCAATGAGACAAAACAATGGAGGAAGTGTGTTCCAACATTGACCATAGTTTTGGGGAAATAAACCATGATAGATCACTTCTTTGTGATTAAGACTCTTGACACGAATATGACTTTGGGTGTGCATGGGTTGATTACATTGGAGAAGAAAACCTTACACTATGAGATCTTGAAGAAGGTAGGAGAAGATGAGAAGGATGACCAACATCAAGTGATTGGGAACATACAAACCCATCCTTTTTAGGATATTTATGCATAGAAGTAGGAGGATTATTTGCACAATGAGGGCAGGGAAAAATCATTCCACTCACATAGATAGTTTGTTCTATGCCTTGATGTTTCATTACATGGAGGCATTCCACTAGGGAGACCCCGTGATTTGAAGACAGTCAAAGAGTTATCTCAACATGGTGCAACATTGATATATTTGGCTAAGGAAGGAGCTTTGAGAGGAGCTAGCACATCGCAGAGAACCTTTAATGGGTTCAAAGGAGGGATGAGAAATTTTCTGATATGGAAATTTTCATCTCCCACTCAGCTATTTGTGGTGAAAGATGATGATTCAGGAATCTATGAAGGCACAGGCATGGTGTGAAAGGGTTGCTCCAATGCCTTGGAGAAAAAAATGATACTCCCACACACGAGGAAGATTTCTGAATATGACAAGAGGTTATTGACAATCTTGTATCCATTGGCAAAACTATGGAAGTTTTCGATGGGAAATACCTTTCAAGAGAAGGTTGACCTCCATGTACTTCAATATTGTCTTGGGCAAGATCAGCTGCAAGGGAGGCAACAAAAGTGGGTTAGCCATACTCCAACATGTGGCTTTGGAATTGAGCATGTCAAAGAGGAGAGCTATGATGTGATAGGTGCTTCATTTCAGATTTAAACAACGTTGTCATTGTTGGGGTGCATAGACCCATATTGGGAGTCCCAACTATTGGTGGAATATTCCAAGAACCTCTTCACATGTAAGGTTATTGATGGGAAAGTGATAGATGGGAGGTATAGAGTGATTGATGGAGTCATTTATTTCCATGATCAAATCTACTTGACTAGAGACTCCAAGCTCAAGGAGGAGATTTTACATGCAACATATGAGGCACTCTTTTTAGGACATGTAGACTTCATTGAGTCTTATCACGCCATCATGGAAGGATTCTATTGGGAGAATCTCAAATAATATGTGCACCAACATATCAGGAGGAAAGTGAGGAAAGCAACCACCTTGCAAGGTTGTTTCTGTCACTTCCCCTTTTGATGAAGAGATGGGAAGGTTCATCTAAGGACCTCTTCACCAACTTGCCTACAATATATGGTAAGGATTGTTTCTTGATGCTTATTTATCAACTAACCATGTATGATCATTCCTTTGCCATACATTTGCAACACATTTCTCCACAAGAGAGAAAGCCTCTCTTTGGATTTCATAGTCCTTTTGGGACTACATTTGCTGATGGGATTGACCACTTTCTAGAGGACTTTGGGCAAGAATTTTTTTTCTTGGCTCATATTCAGTTAACACCTAGTGTCCTTTACTATTTTCAATATTTTTAGAAGTTTATGGCAACAAAAAATTGGTTGGGTGCCCACTTATCATATCATGTTTTGAGACACAAGAATCAGAACAGTGCTGGTCTCACTTGATGGGCTATTTTCACCAACCATAATGTCAAATGACATTATTCCATGTTTATTTTGGATCCCATATGGTGAAGACACTCTATTTACTATATGTGGGATGGATTGGGCACCAAAGAGTGGGATCATGAGATTCCAAATGCATTTTGGCTTCCTAATGACCACATTATTACAGCCCAAGATCAATAGTTCCATATCTATCATAAATAGAGAGAGAGACAACGTGAGTTGAATAATTTAATCTCCCATTTTCAGCGATGCAGCCCCTATACATTGCAAAATCAGGGGATTAGTAATTGTTTCTATGAGCTACCAAGGATGGCTCACTTTGTTTGGATGACAACATGGAGATTGTAGTTTCTCATTGGGGATGAGGCACCCAACATTTACCATCTCTCAGGCCTTGAGGAGACCAATGGACAACATATAACTTTTTCCATATATCTCCCACTTCTTCATAATGAGAGCTATTGGATTTATCTACCAAGGGCTAACTTGTATACTTGGGAGGATACATATCCATTGGAGTTTTTGTAGTATCCTTGCAATTTCTTGAGGACAAGCAACATTTTGGAGGGGAGGACTGTAATATCCCCAAATTAGCAGTCAACTAATTTGGGATATTAATTTCGATAATTTTTTTCTTTTCCTAAGTTTCACAGGAAATAAAGGGGTGAGGGGACCCATGAATAAAACATTAGATTATAAACACTTTCCTAAAATCACTTGAGCACATATTTACTTGACAGTGTGGGGCCCACGAGGGTGAGGTGGCAGTGTGAGGGAAGAGGCAGTGTGGGCCCATGATAGTGCAATGAGAGAAGGATAGCGTGGGCCAAGAGGGACAACACAGTTTGGTGGGGGCTGGATGAGAGAAAGGATCTCAAAGAATAAAAAGGGGAAGAGGCTCCTCATTCTCTCATTCTATTATGCATCTCTGATTTCTTTCTTTTGACATTGAGCATACGTCTCCTATTGAGCGAAGTCTTCAAGTGTAGTTCAACACACTGGGTGTCTCCGAGCGGAGATCCCAACCTCAGCCCCGGGAGATTTCGAGTGCCTACTCGGGCGAGGAGTTCTATCCATCGTTTTTAAGGAGGGAGCCATAGAATCTTCAACGAGGATCACGTAGTTGCTTGGACAACACAGTTTCTTAGAGGGATTACGTAGTTTGTGGTAGAGGCAGTTCCGGAAGTGAGGATTCATCAGGGGATTCTGCTCGAGATAATGTGGAGGGTCCAGCCCTTCACTGATCATAATTTTGGTACAAGAGGAGGCCATTATTTACAGAGTTATCATTCAAGGCCAGCATTGTTTCACATGGGAGGTAAAATTTCGGGGTCAGCCATTCAGGGATTCTTTTCTGGGATTTTCTAGGTTATTGGAGAGCTCATTCCCAAAGTTTCACAGTTTTCTGAGCAGGGGAACAGCCCCAAAGAGCCATTCCATTCCAGTAGTAGCAGCAGTCTGGCAACAACAACACCAACATTTGGAGATTACAAAGTCCTTGACAGAGCAGTCATTCATTGAGCTTTTCTGAGAGTATTTCCAGCTTTCCTTGTGCAAGCCAAGGTGCCATCATTTTGATCACCTTTGTACCCATTGTTATCTTCTAGTTATATAATAAAATGGCTCATCGTTTCTCCATATCTGCATCATCGGTATGGTGTTTCTCTAATTGCCGTAGTTGTTGGTTTATGTGGTTTTATATTAATGTCTATTTCTATTCGGGATATTACAAAATTATCTTTGACGCCTATGGGTCAAGTACTCCTTCTCAAGTAAAATCACTCATTTCAGGTCGGGAGTCTGATTGTCAAACCAAATAGGAGGGTGAAATACAAGATGAAGCGATGGAGTTTTTGAAAGATCCAGGTAATACAAGAAGAAGATTGTTGTTATTTTAACAGTCCATCCATACTTATTATACAATGAAATGTATACTGGCGAAAGCCATAGTCAGGGTTCAGGAAATTGGAGGGGGCCCAAAAGCTGCCTCTATTTTAGCTGAAATGAGAAGGGATATCCAAGAAATCCACCGTCTGCAACATCACGAGAACATTCGCCTGGGTCGCATGGAATGTCAACTACAAAGTATGAATCAAGTGTATATGTCTGGTTCTAGTGTTAGGGACCTGGTGCCTAACGAGTCATCTCATGATTGAGTTTTATGAAATCTTTTTCTTTTTTGTCCTTTTGACATGCATATTACGGTTTATGTTGTTCTTGTATCTAATTGACAATAAATTGGATAAAGAAAACATTTTTAGGTTCAAACTTTATGAATTTTGGTTGGCCTATAACTCTTTAAGGTGTGCAATAGACGTGGTTTCCTATGGGCACCTTAAAGCCATCCAACATTATTCATTGTAACATGTTTTTTTGATTAATGGAAAATAGGAAGGATCGGCTAAACTTACAAAAAAAGAAAAAGAAAAATATATATAATAAATCTATTGTTATTAATATTTATTATAGATATGTAAATACACCTCCACATTTAATAACTTTTAAAAATTTGACTACATTTAGTAATTCTGAAAAAATTGAATCTAATTAATTGATATATATATATATATATTTATTTATTTATTTTGCATGCAATTTGCAGAAATCCATATGGAGAGGAATGCAAAATCAAGCCTGGAATTCCGATGAAATAATGAAACAATGTGAATCCACTATGTGATAGAGATCCCCAATATTGACCCGTCATGGGATCAAATGATGTTTGAAATATTGACCCCATTCGTGATGATACAAGATCACAATGTTTGTTAATACTTGCGTGGATATTGCAAACTCAATAATCCATATGACCAAAGGCTAAGTTTGGCAACTGTTACTGACATTGCGATGAGAAAATGCAGTGTTTGAGATTCACATTCGATGGGGACCTGAAAATATTAATGATATTGATCACGTGTTACTTTCAAACTCGATAGCAATTTCCAAAGTTACCACTCCATCCGAACACTGTCACCGCCGCAGAATTGCCCAAACCTTTTGAAGGAGCCCATTTAAACCACTGTTAACCAGAACCTGTCACACAAAAAATGGGTTCAAGTACATCAACAAAATCCCACATGCGATACATAGCAAAAAAAATTCAACGTACGCTTTAACAACCTGAGATTGGGATGGGTTTAAATGGGCGAATTAAATCCAGAGGGGGAAGAAAGAGTGTATATATCATGACTGTATATATCACTCACGTGATGGATGCAACCACTGTATATATGGTGGACTGGACTTATCCTTGCTATCCCCATTATCATCTCAATGATTTTTTTCATCGTATGTGGACTTTGGAAAAAGAGAATCAAGACACGCCGTCACTGAAGATAAGGCTACTGAACCGCTTTACACATCAGAGAATGGTCATCAATTTTCTGCTGTCTAACTTTAAAATCTGATTCCTTCCATATAAAGAATGCCATCACTACTTTTTCTTCTTTGTTTTACTTTTAAATGGTAGCCCACAGGAAGAACGAAGGAAGTGCAGCAAGAAAGAACCTGTAATCTTCATAATTCCAAAAATGAGGTTCAACTTTTTTCAAAGAATGCATTATAAAAAAGAGGAAGTAAGACCTAAGCAGCAGGTAAGCTATAAAAAGAGGAGGAAGTAAGACCTAAGCAGCAGGTAAGCTATAAATTTGTATTCATCATGAAATGTGAATAACTTGTTAAATTTGTGGACATTTTGAAACATTATCAGACAAATAAATGTAAGTTTACTGTAAATGGAAACATTGTTAAACTTTTGCAATGGTTTAATATAATGGATGTTTTGAAATTCATGTTTTGAACCTATTAAATTGAGATTTTTCTGGTTGACATTTTGACTCATCCAGTATTGGAAAAGTAAAAAGAATATAAAAAAATTCTTCAATCCATTGAAAGAGATATTTTTCTTATATAAATTAAATTTGGTTTTAATAGTTTTAATATTTACTTTATAATTTTAATAATAACTAAACTTATTTTATTAAATCTTAT
The DNA here is from genome assembly GCA_034641835.2 of Pinus albicaulis. Taxonomy (NCBI): domain Eukaryota; kingdom Viridiplantae; phylum Streptophyta; class Pinopsida; order Pinales; family Pinaceae; genus Pinus; species Pinus albicaulis. Next base: position 618,955,792 of record CM076574.1, on the reverse strand, counting down.
AAACCCCTTGAAGAAGAAAAATAAGCTGATCATGGATTTTTTTTGAAACTCACTTCATTCACAATGAACACTTTTTATTTCTAATTTGTTTACACAGCCTAAAATAATGAACTTATTTATAATTTTAATAATAACTAAGGTTTCTTTTATAAAACCCTTGAAGAAGAAAAATAGGCTGATGATCGATTGTTTTTTAAAACCTAAAAGAATGAAGTCACTTCATTCATTTTTAAACATAAAACAATAAACACTTTTTATTTCTAATTTATTTGAGTAGTAAGATTATTATTTTAATAACAACTAAAGTTTTTTTTATAAAACCCTTGCAGAAGAAAAATACGCTAATGATGGATTTTTTTTTAAAATCTAAAAAAATGAACTCACTTCATTCATTTTTAAACATAAAACAATGAACACTCTTTTTATTTCTAATTTGTTTGCACAATCTAAAATAATGAGCTTCATTTTTTTATTTCGTGTTCCTCTGAAGAAAGTAACTTCATTCAATTTTAAACATAAAACAATTAACACACTTTTAAAATTCATGTTCCTTTCTCTCGTGTAAAAATATAATATGATCAGATATTTTTGTCTCAAACTTTTTGAAGAAAAGTAAGTAAAGTAATTGAAGAAAAGTAAGTAAAGTAATTGTAAATGTCTGCTCAAATATTTTGCATTAAACCCAGTTTGAAGAAAAGTAAGTAAAGTAATTGTAAATGTTTGCTCAAATATTTTTCATTAAATCTGTTGAGGCATACTGGAATGCTGTTACTTATCTTTTCTTCTTGATTTTGTAATATTTTTGTTATAATTTTTTTTTTTTTTTAATATAAATATAAAGGTATAGTAATTTAATTTATAGAGAAAATGATGTTTTTTATTATTAATTTTTTGATTAATTTTAAATGTTTAATTTGTATAATTTAACTTTAAATATAAAAGTATAGTAGTTTAATTTATAAAGAAAATAATTTTTTTCATTATTAATTTTCTGATTAATTTTAATTGTTTAATTTGTATAATTCAACTTTAAATTGTTTAATTTGCATAATTTTAGAACTCCAAGAATTTTTAAAAGTGCTGAATCCATTTATATTACATTCAAAAATATATTTTAAATAATAAAAATTCTTGAAATTATATTCTAAATTTTAATAAAACTAATTTCTCTCTTATTTTTTTTATGAAATCAATAAACTTTAATATAAAGTCATATGAATTAGGAAAACATGGAAAATGGCAGTAATAAATACCATGATTTACGAAAAAATATAGATATACATCGAGGTGTAATCCAAACATAATAATAAATAATTCAAATTACAATGAAAATGTGAACATGGTGACCTTGGAATTATTCGTTACTGTGTCCTGTAAATGTTATTTATTGGGTTGAATAATGCATGGTTTGTTGGCTTTTAGCTTTCCCATGCATTTGGTGGATGAGCACCTAGGGTTTACCAGGTACGAGGGAAGAAAAGAGGAAAGAGATTCGAGGGTCATGATAAAACCATTTTAAAAAGGCAAACCTCTGAACATCAGAAATGCGTGAAAACACAAACAACGTACACGTAATATATGCTTCTTCCAACGAGAGACGTGGATTGAGTGAGATTTATGTCAAAGGAGTGCACAGTCTTTGGATGACGAGCTATAATCTATTTATATATTATTGAAATTCGGAGACCTGCTCATAAATTTTTAGCATTACAGCGTGAACAACCCAGTTGTTTATATTCTGCTATTTTTGAACAGAGTGAGTTAATAACAACTCAACAAATTTAGCTATTCAGATGGATTGGCTATTTTTTTATAATTTAACTTTTGATATGAATATAATGTTTTCAAGGGGAGTTTTGGTTTTGGTTTTTTATTTTATTATGCGTTCTGTATTTTTGAAAATTTGATTATTCTAAATGGTATCAAACTTCTTAAACAAATTGATTTAGATTTGTTATTTGTTTTTAGTGTGATTTTTTGGAGTTTTTGGTGTTAGAATTTAGCTAAAGATTTTGAAAAACCCTAGGGCACTTTGATTGTGTAAGTGTTAGCCACTAAGCTTGTGATTTCAATAAATTACTGCAAGATTTTAGAGAAATTAGACCAGTAAAATCCACCAGAAAAACTTCCAAAAAATCACACTCTCACTAAAAACAACTAGAAAGTTTTTGTCTAATTCTACCTACAAAAAGATAAATCTATAAACAGTATCAAAAAATTGCAAACTCTCATACCACGTTCTTATTTATTTATTTTAATATTTTGTAAACTTAATTTAACTTATTATTAAAGAGTTTTTGGATTAATCACATCATTCTAATTTTGTTTGAAATTTCCAACCAATTAATGTGATTTATTTTCAAAACTAAAATATTTGTATTTTTTTTTTTAAATTTTGTTCAAAATTAATAATAGATATTTGTAAGATGTTTAAGTTACAAATTTCTAATAAAATTAATAATAGATATTTGTAAGATGTTCAAGTTACAAATTTCTAATAACTTGAATGTTTTCAAAGAGTGTTAAATATTATAAAATGCTTTTTAAATAACCAGAAAGCATAATTTTATGTATTAATAGATTTTAATGAAAAAAACATTTATTTTTTTAATATGGGTTATTAAATCTGGAAATAGCAAGTAGTTTTTCAAACGTAATGGTTTCATCCCATTCTGATGAGCAAATCCTCATCCAAATGACGTGTTCATCCCAAGGAAAAATAAACAAATAAGTTATTTAGAGTACTGCCGTGAGGTTAGGTTCTTGAGAGTCAACTGTCTCATTTCTGTACAGTCTAGATTTCCATAATTTAGTAATCAGATTCGTTTGAAAATGGGTATTTTTCCTTTCTTAATTGCTCACCATTATTCTATTTCTGTGTGCTTTACTGTCCAGCTTTATGGAACTGGTGGGCAATTAGCTCCTCACGAGTCTCGATCCCTATCTCCATTTTTCAATATAAATATTAGACTTTCCAACTTCCAGGGCAAGTGCCCAGTGGGTCCCATTGAAAAAACAATGTCACAAACGCGTCATATACAAGATTTTATGTAATATGATGAACACACAAATATGTACAGTCGAGAACCAACCTGGATTTATATTCTCTTTTCTTGAATATCAAGAACTTCAAACCGTTTCTCCACGGGGCGTTGACGCATTCATCGGCTATCTCCACCGAAGTTTCTCAATTACGAAGTTTTTGTTCAATTCCCAAAGTTTTTTCTTTTCTTTTCTATTCTAGGCCAGAGATTTAGGCGCGGTTGCAGCAGCGTGTAGCCCAGCACAATCCCAGAGTAGGTTTGCACAAATAATTCACCAATAGAATAGCACCTAACACGTCTTATGAAGAGTCAAATCTTACTACAGACGTGGGCAGATAGAAAAGAGCACTCAGATCTCACCAAAACCGAGAAAATTGTGGAGCAGATGCGCTAAGCAAGCTTGTCCGATGCAGGAGCAGGCGTCGATCGAGGTGCATGCCTTCCCCTCTTTTCTCCATTTTTATCGGTTGAACCCTAAAAAAATATCCCCCTGATCTTCAGTCTTAAAAGGACCTTCCGATTTTTTCACAGGCAATATGAAAATCACAGTTCAATAATTAAGATGCTTGGTTTTGCCAGAGCTCTGAACCTCATGCTAGCTAGAAAGATAGATAAATTCGTATGACGATAATGGTAGAAATATGCTTTAACAGGTTTTAGGGAGATAAATTCATATGATGATAAAGGTAGAAATATGCTTTAATAGCTTGGATGAGGTATCTTTATGTCAATGGCAAATTTCAGAAATATCCCAAAATTCTATAGCTGGTTAGCCATATTATCAAATATCCCAAAATCCAATAGCTGGTTAGCCATATTATCTATAAACCCTAAAATCGAATGGTATTCGATGATTAATACTGCTGCGCCATATTAGCTACAAGCCCTAAAATCGAATAGTATTCGATGATTAATGCTGCTGGGCCTTTTCCTGATTACTTGCTATTCTCCTGCAGGATGACTGTGATAATCAGGAATTAGTTTCAATTCTGCCCCTTTTAAGAAAAAGTGTTTCTAAGGACTGGATTCGACGGATATCGTCTTCTGAACAGTCTGGTTTAAAAGAAAAATGTTCTCCTATTTCAGGGATAGGGTTTACATTTATCTTTATTTGGTAGGGTTTGAATTAATTGTTCGCAGGGTTTTAAATTGATGGCGAATGAGTGTATTGGTTTGAATTAATTGTTGACAGGGTTTTAAATTGATGGCGAATGAGTATATTGTTAAGGCTATAAATTGATAATGAATGAGTATATTGTTAAGACTATTTTTGAATGAGTGTATTGTTAAAGCAATCTTTGTGATAGATTATTAATTCAAATCCATGAATTAACAAGGGAGGAAAAAATAGATTACACTTATACTTGGTATCTCGTTCATTTTTAGACAGAGATGAATGTCAGTAGTGTGCACAGAATTTTTGGTTGTAGTTACAGGTGCCATGAAAGAACAACATCAAAGCTTAACACAGTTCTTTGGGGTGCTAGACTTTCAATCCTAATGAAACATTGGTGCATACAACATGCTCAAACGCCGATGCCATTAAGGAAACTCGTTTCCCGGTGGGCAGAAGTTAAGCCCGATGTGGCATTTTGTTTAGGGTTGCAGGATTAATGATCCATAAGTGGGCTACAAGAATCTTTGAAATGCCTTCATTTCCAAGAAGATTAATCAATCTTTGCGTTTTTTTAAGATTGTAATAGCTCAATTCATGTTCAATGGTACTGATTATCGAAACTTTGGTAACATGTTTTTGCTGACAGGATCGGTAAAAAATTCTTTCACGGCTCTTTCAGGAGTGACTCGAATGTCCAAAGAAAGGTATGCCTTTGTAGGAGATTTCAACCAATAATATTATTATTTTCATGTGAAGATAGTTCAACACCTTTGGCCAATAGTATTGGGTATTTGGTCAGAGTTTCAGTTTCCGAGTTTCTTAGTAATCCATGGAGGTTTTTCTTTTTTTTTAATCCAAACATAAAATAGTTCAACACTTTTGGCCAATAGTATTGGGTATTTGGCCAGAGTTTCTTATTAATCCATGGAGGATTTCTTTTTATTTTTTTTAAATCCAATCATAAGTTTTCATAGCTAGCAATTTCGAGATGAATCAATAGATTGTTTGTTATGCTTCAAAAAAATGAATCGATAGAATTTTTTGCTTGTTATGCTTCAATATGATTTTTGCAATTAATTTCAGGGAGAAAGGTGAAGGATTCAATTCCGTTAACAAGAAATTGAAACGGAGCGAGAGCGAGAGCGAGAGAGTTCGGCGAACCATGATGGGAGCGCAAAGTGCTCCCAATACATCAACGCCATGTGCTGCTTGTAAGCTGCTTCGCCGCCGCTGCGCTCAGGAGTGCCCGTTCTCGCCATATTTCTCACCCCACGAACCTCACAAGTTCGCTTGCGTCCACAAGGTTTTCGGCGCCAGTAACGTCTCCAAAATGCTTCTGGTGCGTTTTGTATTCTGAACTCAACTCTATCATTCACATTTAGCAGAAATATATGCAAGGAAGATGCCCAATGTTTTCTGAAAATATGTTAATATGGCTTCCATTTTGTACCAGTATGAACATATCAATGTGTTCATGTTAATATGGTTAGGAGCTTCTAACTCACATTAATGTGACACTTAACGTGTAGTGTAGACACTCTATAATCTGCAATCCAAACAAGGATGCTCTTTTAATATTACTGCAAGCTTGGAACTAGTGTTGGCTTTAATAGCTTGAAACAAATACACATATAATAGATTTGAAGAATAAGAAGCAAGAAATACAGAAGCTATAAACTCTAGTTATCGGATAAATTCATTAAATTATGCATTTTTTTTATCTTATCTTATATTTAGTGTACAATTAGTCTCTTATATATAACTAGGGCATCATTATGTCTGTAGAGATAAGGAGCGAGTTAGTCCATGTAGTCAACAATTTCCCCTCAACTAGAATCTGGTGTGTATGGAACTTGTGATTTACATTTTAATATCACTGATCAGGAATCACCATTGCAGTTAGATTTAGTTAAGGATAATATTGCCAGAGATAAAGATTTAGATTAATTCATGTCTAAAAATTTACTGAAAAAGTTATTTTATCAAATGTCCAACAATATATAGGTATTAGTAACAGTTATACCAAACCTTATACTTATATCTATATTCAACCCAATTATTAAGTTTTAACCAAATACAATAGTTAAAACACAAATATAGAATATTGTAATAGTTATGTCAAACTCAGTGATTCTGTTTAACTAAATGCATAACGGTTCATCCCCATCATTCATCTCTAACCTCCTTTCTTCGATGACAAGGGTGAGTTACTCCAACAACTAGCACCAATATATGGATATGTTCTATATATATATCTATCCAAATATGTGAATATCAAAGCCAAAAATGCGCCTGATCTAAACCCATATAGACCTATCCGGCTACACACATACATTAATATGTTTTTGATAATAATAGATCCTCTTATCACAAACGAACTTTATGCCCGAACAAACCAAGAGACATCTCCCCACAGTATTCATGGCAGGCCAGGTATGCTGATCTCAACGATGTCACTCTCTACCTAATCATCTATCCAAAACTATAATATGGATTAAGGTTTATAAGAAATTCTTCATGAGATTAAAGTCACATCAGACTGCCTAACATTTTTACAGTGAGTCAAATCCTTGTTCATGAAGTTATGAATTAGGTTTAAACGTTCCACGTTCATATAACTAAAGTCTCAGATATCTCACAAGGCTTTTTTTTTTATATTCTAATTCTAAGGTTAATTCGAATATGTAAATCTTTCAGATTTACCCTTAAACCCATGGCTGCTGTTAGTTACTGAAACCATTTCCAAAATCTCTAATGATACATCTCTTTTGAGCTCAACTTCTTCATATAGAATCTTGTCACTTCCAAGTTAACACTCCTTGAACTCTCCAAATCTTGAACTTTGAGCTCCACCTCAAGTAAACTAACCCGGCCCAAACTTGATTTAGGTGTTTTCGTAATTTTTAAGAATAAAAATAAACCAAACTTTGGGACTTTTTCGAGAGAATCATGCAGTCTAGGCTTTTCTTTAATAGTAATTTCATAAAAGACCAATCAATAAAATCATCCTTTGGAATCTTATAAAATTTTGGAGGTGGATGGAATCAAGTTTCAAATTCTGCGGTAGTTTATTTGTTTTATTGACTTCATTTCCTCGAGCAAAAAATATGTAATGTATTTTTGTGATTTAAAATGCTAAATTTATTCAATAATTTATTATCTATTTTAAATAATTATATATATTTTAATTAGAGGAATTGGTAATTGGACTGAATTTGTACTCCAATGAGAAGGGCTTATTCCAATCATTACTTTTATAACTTTTAGGTCAGACTTGTACTATTGTAAGGCGAGGACACTTTTGATTGTTGTCACTATAACCTCTAAGTAAGACTCATAGTCAAGTGACATGGGATTGAGTTCAACTTCTACCACTATAAACTCTAGGTTGGGCTCATACTCCCATGAAATGGGGTTGATTTTGACAATTGCCACTATAAGCTCAAGGTTGGGTTCATACTCGCGTGGAATGAGGTCAATTTGTAAGCTCTAGGTGAACTCATGCACACTACCGTTGCAAATCACGGGGGATTTAAATCTTCTCAAAGACTTCATAGCATGATACCACTATAACCCTTAGTATGGGCTCGTACTCATGTGACATGGGGTCAATTTTGACCACTACTTTTATAACCTCTAAGTTGGGCTCATACTCACATAGCACAAGGTCAATTCTGAGTGCTACCTCTACAACCTCTTTGCGAACCCATACATTCCCCCATGGTAAATACGAGGGATTTTAACCTTCAAAAAGACTTCATATCTCTTTGGGTGCAACCACACATTCGACCACTACCTCAAGGTGCTCCCGTAACTTCAATTTTATCCTTCACGGGGGATTTAAACCTTCTCAAAGATTTCATATCATGATACCACTATAACCCTTAGTATGGGCTCTTACTCATGTGACATGGGGTCAATTTTGACCACTACTTTTATAACGTCTAAGTTGGGCTCATACTGACATAGCACAAGGTCAATTTCGAGTGCTACCTCTATAACCTCTTTGCGAACCCATACATTCCCCCATGGTAAATACGAGGGATTTGAACCTTCAAAAAGACTTCATATCTCTTTGGGTGCAACCACACATTCGACCACTACCTCAAGGTGCTCCTGTAACTTTAGTAAAAACTCCTTGCTTTCCATTGTTGGATCCAATCCCTTTGGGCTATAAAAATTCTATATTATTTTAGTAAAATAATTTTGTTATATATATATATATATATATATATATATATATATATATATATATATATATATTAAAGTCACGGTTAAAGAAAATACCAATTTCATGTAGGAGACCCCTTTGTTTATTGGACAAGGGTCCACCTTTGCAAAAATTTGACAGCTAATCGAGGTGGTGTATGTACTCTACCCCTTTAGGTTTTTAACAAATTTGATACCTTCCAATACGTCATAAATCCCAATTTAAAATGGATTTAGGTTGATTTAATTATTGATTGCGTGGAAGTGAACATCTAGCTAAATTTGGAGTTTGAGTGCATCTTATTTTATGTCTTCATCTATGAGTTCTATAATACATAATTGTTACAATATTTTGAACTTTTGTGGGAATTTTAGCATCTTATCAAAGTCATGTTATGTTTTTAAGGGATACATATTATCAAGATAATATTGTATGTTTTTTGGTCTCGTGGAGAGTAAGTTAAAGGAAATAATTCCTTGTAGCTTAGGAATTATTTTGATGCTTACTAAAGAGATCATAGAAAAGATTTGTCTAGAGCAATAAATCTATTTATTGAAAAAATGTTTTTCGTGTGGAAATGAAAATGGAGATGGCATTGAAATAGGAAGTAGTATTCAATCTAGTCGATGATGGAGTCCACTTAGTAAAAAATGTACAAAACATGCATGTTTATGGAATAATAAATTTAACCCTTAATTTTATAGTTTATAACTTCCTCCTGTTATTCTATAATCCCGAATAAATATTTATAGTTATTTTAAAAGACAGATTCTTTTGACTATAATGAAATCAATATGTACAAAGAAAAAAGAAAAAAAAAGGAGTGGGCTACATAAGCAACCTCTAGTGAAGAAAAGTATATCATGAATGCCGATTAGAAAGAGTGATGAAACCTAAGTTTTAGAGTTAAAAAAAGATTTAGCTTGTGTGAAACACCTAGAGTGTGAAAAAGTGCTCAACCTCTACAAAACAAAAACATAGTATCATAAGAGAACAACATTAAGCATAACCCTAGCTACTCATTCAGAGGAGGAGGAGATAGTTCATGAGTAGTCATGATCATCCAAGGTTGGGCCCATCTATTAATTTACATATCAGCCTCCATGGGTTATATAATGTCCCATCATTTAGTAACTTTTAGAGGTTTAGGCCCCTCTAAGTCTGAAAACCATATGGTTTAAAGTCTTTTTCTATAGGTTGGCATATACTAATGCAAAGGAAATGCATGCAGTCATAATATATTATACCTACCTAGTAGCCCAATGCTAATATTTTTCCATTGATGAACATAAAGAGGTAGGTTGGGAAGGAGCATGATCAAGTGCAATATTTAGGCTAGGATGCACATGGCTCATGATGTGAAGGGACCCATGTAAACAGTCCAAAAGATCTTGCAATTTCTCCACTTCGAAGTGCATTATGTGTGATTACACCATAATATGAAAAGGTAAGTTGAAATTGATTAAACTGTACAAAAAAATTATAATGTGATAAAACATTTAAATATATCATCATTCCTCCTTTTTCAAAACGAAAATAAAACTTGAAGTGTAACAAAACACAAAAAAGAATGGAAATATAGAGCCCAAGTTAGTTGGTCACAAATCAAGGTATCCCATTAAGATAAAGAGGTAGGTGGCTATTGTTTAGAAATACACTCTACCTATACCCATGTAACTTTGGCTAGTGGGCGAAACAAAAGAAATGCATAAAGGTTTTAAGTCATATCTAATGAAATAGTAAGACACTAGGAAGGTAAAGAATTTTTTTTAGGTTATAACATAGGATTCTAGATATTTTAAAGGATATAAACCTAGGCTTCTTTGTTTATAATTAAATCTAAAAATCACGTTTATTCAACCCTTTAGTAATGGAATTGAATAGAGCCACTTGTAAGCGCATGGGCGATTTCTATTCCATTAAAGGAATTCCCTCTCCCTAATTCCAATCTCGCCACCAAGCACTTAACTAGGGAATCCAAGCTTCAAATCATAGTGGTTAGTATTCAAACTTTGTATGTGATACACAACAATATGATATGAGTTGGATAGGTGGAACACGAGTTTCAATGCTAGCTAGGGAATCCAAATTTGAGCTTTAGCAACCACTATCATTCACTACCACATACATTGGTCTTTTAATGAAAGGCCCATTTTAAGAGTGGGTTCCTTCCAAGCTATTGATAACTTGATGGCCTCTTAAGCCTTCTAGATACTTTGAAAAACAAAAGTACCTTGAAATTTGACTAAAGTAAGAGTGAGTAGTAATGTTTTCGAAGGGAACTTCCTACAAGGAAACTTCACCATAGGAGCACCCTTGGGTAGCTTGAAATTTGAGAAGGACTTTACAGGCCTCTTTACTATCAATATGTATAATTATACACTTGGAACATAGGGCTTGGGATTGAAGCCGATTTTTAATAATGCTTAGGATCCCATAATCACTCAGACTATAATACAACTCTTGAGTAATATAGTTAAAATTCTTACTTTGGTCTATCTAAACCTAAAGAAAGAAGTGAATGGATTTTTTTGGGATTGAATTAGTTTTCAACCGAAGGAATTCAATAATAGGAGTAATTTACATGGGTGGCACCTAGGATTTTACTGTAGATTTGAAACTTGGCAATCAATGCAATTAATGTAATCAATGCCAATGTCCTTGTAATATTTCTCAATTTTTTTCAACTCGCTAGACTACAAGTTCCCAAAAAACCCTAAGAAATGCTCTAAAGGAAAAGAAGACTCCTAAGAACCTGGGTACTTTCCCTTATGGAATGTAGTTTCAAGTTTATTCAAATAGAAAAATAAGTATGTATCTCTAAATTTTTGCTAATACTAGAATTATGTCCAACCCATTGAATATTCAACCTTGAAGGTAAGAAAAAGGTTCTTTGAGAATCCACATTTTTGAGCTAAAGGTGTTATATTTAGGCATGGTTAGAAATGAATCATTAAAAAAATTCCCATTAAATAGCTAGTGAATGTTAGCCTCTTAGCAAGGAATACCATAAATGATCTCCATACTAACTTTAGGGTTAAATGGATAGTCTAAAGCTCCAACAAATAAAACATAGAGGATTGGAGACCAATGGTAAGCTTGCTTGATAAAAATGAACAACATAGTTGGTTTATATTTTCCATGATTCATAGAGAGACAAGTTGAAGCATCGAAAAAAAGAGTTTCCACATTACACATAAATCGTAGTAAGTTTGAATTACTACGCAAATTTTAATGATAAAAATATATAGGGAATACAAATTAGAATTTAAATGTCATGATTTAAAACTAAAAAAAAAGGTATATAAAAGGTAGAGGTATAATTAAAAATATAAAAAATAAGAAAATGAATTTTAAAAAACTCAATATGAAAAAGATAAAATATTGAAAAAAGAAGAAGAGATAAATGGTTTTAAAGAATTTGAAACATAAACCTAAATTCTAAATGCATTGCATACTATATAATATTTTATATTTTAAAAGTAATTCTATAAAAAAAAAATTAATTAGTTATAAATATTTATATTATAAAAAATTTAATAAAATATTTGAAATTTAATATAAAATTTAAAATCTAAAGAATATTATAGTTTTATATATCTTATATGAGGTGGATATGGGTAGTATGTAAGGGATAAAGGGGCTTTGCTATCTATTCATTTGGCAAAGTGATTAATGAAGTGTGTCAATACATGTTTTTGTTGTAAGAGTGTGGAGATCCTTCTAAAGAAAGGAAGGAAAATATATAGAAGCATTTAGTTTATAGGGTGACTTTGGAAAAGGTTGGGTACAAGAGTAAAGGTGGTCGGAGTACTTGGTATTTTGATTGCACAGGGTGGCATTCTAGTAGTGCAATGAGTTGCAGAGGATTGGATAAGATTTAAGGAAAGCTCTTATGGTGACATTAAATTCACTTCACTAATTTCTTAGTGCATATGAGAATCGAGAAATAGGTGTTCTCTTAGTTCGTCTTCTGCATCTTCATGGTTGTTTGGGGGTGGAAGAGGCGGGACTTGGGCATTGGAGCGTAAAACTTGGGCAACATGGTAGTCTTCAATCCTTTGGTCAGGTTCTTCGACTAGTAGCATGGTTCATTTATGTTTAATTTAATTGTGGGTTTGCCTTCAAATTTCTCATTTAAATTATAGGTTTGTCTTTGGGTACTCTAAACAATTCTATTGGTGGATTACGACATGCCCTAGGGGAAAAAAAGCATGGTTTTGTGTGGTGTTTTGGGATCTGGATAAGGGTACCCAAATTGTTGGTAGGACCATTGGGTTTTCTTTAGATTTAGCATCTGGTTTTTTTTTTTTCTCAAATGTAATCTTAGGGAGTCAGAGGTCGCAGTAGGCTTTGGAAATCTCTTCTTATTTTCTAGAATTATGGAGCATTTGTACTAGGGTGTACATTTTTCCTCACCCATCTATATTTTTTGGAAGACTCTTGGGAAACAGAAGGTGGTTTGAAGGTCCTATTTTCTCAACGAGTCATTTTATCCATTATATATTAGCTTCTAGAGGAAGCAGAATCTGGTTCAGTGGGGTGTTGAAGTGGTGGAAAACCTTGGATTTGATGTGTGGGGGGAACACTTGTGGACAAGTCGAGGGAGGTGAGGTGTTGTTTGGATATTAACAGGTAATGGCTGGGGTTCTTACTTGTAGTGTTGAGGTGATATTGGGTTTGAGCTGGACACTATAGCCAGGGAACTTTGGAGGGGCTCGAGTATACAGTTTGAGGCTTCAGAAAATTTGGGTGAGATCATTAATAATGTCTCCATGTTGGATCAACGTAGCAGGGTTTGTTGAGGCATAGGGCCACATGGCCAAAGGGTAGAACGCCACCTAGTAAATCGAGATTTGGGGGAAGAGTTTGACTTGAATCCAACATAGTCCCCTCCCAAAATTAAACTACCACCTGCTTTTGATTCTTTGAACAATTGTCTTCAACACATCACTTTACTTCTGGACTACCTTAGACATGGTCAAAATGATGATAGGAACGCGGTCATTAGTTTCATGAATGTCTTGCAGCAAAATCACAAAACTAATGGTATATGTAGGATTGATTTACCAGTCTACAATGAAAACATAGGAGGGTCTATGAAAATTTGAAGTAGTTGGAAGATCGATTAGAACATATAGAAGAACATGTGCATTTTTCTTTTAGTCCATGTAGTTATCTAACACCAGTTTGGATAATCGAGCTCCGGTTAATTCCTTGGACCAGGAATTATAGTAAGGTGCATTAAGATCCTAGGGGTTTTTTGGTCACACTACGCTATCTGCATGTGATTTTCTAGTTTGTCTTGTTTCTTGTTAATGTGGTTTTGCTATTATATTTCTTCCAAAAAATCCAATAAGAGAAAGGCCAGAACATTTTTTGTGTTGCCTCTTCTCGATGTACATCTCATATGAATTAATAGAAACTTTTGGTTTAAAAAAATATTATAATTTTATATTTTAAAAATAATTATAGTAAAAAATAAAATAAACTTTAAGAACTTTTATTATTATTTTTTTGGAAAAATTATATATATATAATATGATAATAATTTAAAATAAAAAAATTTAGAATTTTTAGCAAAAACTAATTTATAAATAATAAAAACTAAATTGAAAGAGAACACAATTAAAAAAATAAATTAAAATAAAGATGTTAATAAGATTTAAAATTAAACTTTCAACCCATTTAAGAATAAAAAATATAAATATAAAATACAATAACTACCATGTGATAGACCATATTGGTGTATTCAAAGAGATATTTAAAAATATAAATACCATAACTGCCATGTGATAGAGCACATCGGTGGATTCAAAGAGATCGTTGAAAGTTGAAAAATTATAAAATACAATTACTTAATTAAGGGCTCAGTGAAAGTGATGGTTGACACTCGAAGGTTGCATGTTTGGACTTCAACATTATTGTTGAGATTAATGAGTAATAATAATAATTATAATATAGATTTTCCTTGTAATACTATTATTGATTTCGTAAATCAAATTAAAATAAAAAATAAAAAATATGTTTAAGAATATGGTATAATAAATTTAATAATATTTTTTAATTATTAAAAAAAATTAATGTAGATCAATAATAATTAGATTATTTTATTTTTATTTATTTATTTTGATCCCTTGATTTAGTTAGTACAATGTATCAGTACATTGTGATAGATTGGAACTTTGTAACTGAGAATACAATCGCATTTTAAAAAGAATATAGTGTGACTATCCTCTAGCTCCGCGGCTAGGGTTCCTAGCCCCTAGCACAATCCCATTCCATGTCTGTTCGAACTAACGAGCATGGTAATTGAGAAGTGAAACTCGTTGCCAGCGTAAGCATGGTGATTAGGAAGTGCAGCTCCTTATTAACATACTTTTAAGCTTTTCCCAATGGATTTTGCGGACGGAGTTGTTTACCCACCCAATAAATAGTTGGATGATAGTATTTTTTTTAAGGGTGGAATAGATTCAGTAATATTAAAAAAATATTGGGCATCTAAAAATCTGAAATTTGAAATTATAATCTAGATTTTTAATGATTTTGGAATTTTTTCATAATCTTACTGAAATTTCTAAATTATTTTGTGGGACTTTTTTTAACTAGGCCTTTTATGAACCATCTTGCCTGTAAGAATAAATAATTATTCTATTAAGGATTGGTACTAGTTGATTGAAAAAGCAGAACAAAGGATAAGGGGTTGGACAACTAGATGACTATCAAAAGGGAGCAGATTTATTATAGCAACTGATGGTATAATAGGCTCATATCTATGGCATCCCTAAGAAGATTTTGAATGGCATTGTAAGGGTTATGATGAAATTTCTATCGAATGGTAGAGAAATGAAGGAGAAGTATCATTTGGCAAGTTGGGATTTGATTATGAAGCCAAAGGAATGTGGCGGATGGGGACTGAAGGATCTTGATACTTTTGGAAGGGCCCTTCTTATGAAATCGATGTGGAGGGGTTTAATGTCAGAGGGCATATGGAGTGAGATCATAAGGTTCAAGTACTTAAAGGAGGAAAGTATGGAAGATTTGTAAAAGATGGGATGGAGTAACACAAAGGGCACACCCACTATATGGATTGGTTTCAAAGATTTGTGGCCTAGTTTCACATTGTTTCTAAAATGGAAGTTTGGGGATGGAGGTAAGATTCTCATTGGACAATCGAGCCTTTAGGGTGGATCGGACTATTTTTAGTGCAACAACGAGCTTATAGAATATCTAAATAGGAAGGGATTATTTTTCATGTGTCAAATTATGAAGGAGCAGGTTTGCGGCATCCCGATATGGTTATTGGCAGATCTTCTTCACATTCTGGAGCATCTGATCTACGAATGGAATGAATATTGGAGGGATCTGAGTAGCAGGGGCTTTCTGTGGACTCACTAGGGAGACAGAGTGACATGGAATGGGCTGATGAGGAATGAAATGCTGGTAGTTGAAGACACATATGATAAACGTTTTTCTCATAATATGCAGGAGCATGAGAATAGAATATTTAAGGGGATTTGGGAAAGTAATGGCCAACTTAAAATGAAATTGTTTCTCTGGCTTGTGCTTATGAACAGAAATCTAACTTGGGATAACCTGATGAGGAAAGGTAAGATGGGACTAGGTGTTTGCAGACATTGCATGGATGTAAGAGAAGATAATATGCATTTTTTTTATAAGTGCACTTATGCTAAAAAAATTTTACAGGTTTTAAGTGCCTTTTTCAAAATGGAGACCTTGCGACTGGAGAATACAGAAGATTTCATTCTCTGGAGGTTAATGAAAAATTAAAACTTCAGAATTGTTCTGGCATTGTATCACTGGTTCATGTGGAACAATAGAAATAGATGGACTTTTGATGAGGTTAGCAGCAGTCCAGAGGGCACTGCATGGAAAATCCTCCAACAGTGGGATGAACAAAAAATGACACAAAGACCTCCGGTGGATCTATCTAAGCGGATGAGGCCAATAGAAATCTAGTACCCGACAGGTTTTTTTCGATGGGGCTTTATAGAAATCTAGGTGTGGGTGTGGTGCTCGCTGATGATCTCACCACAATGCCATTATAAGATATATTGGTATGGAGGTATTGGGACTAACATGAGGGCCAAAGTTCTCACATTATGGGACTTCTTTGGTTCACGTCTCATGTGTGCATAGATAACCTATGGGTGTTTGGAGACTCTAAGGTTCTGATTGAACATATCAAGAAGGGATCCAAACCATATCCACGATACTTGGTTACTTGGTTGGAGCGAATCAAAGTTTTAAGGGACTCTTTCTCTTCAATAAACTTCCAGCACATCTTCAAGGAAAAGAACCCTCAGGCGGACAAGTTATTGAAGAAAGGTCTGGTCGAGATATTTGGGGTTATGAATTATGAGCTGATGGAATGAGAAGGGCATGGAGCAGTCGGTTCAGTGAATTTTGTTTGACTTCTTTTTACTTGTTTATGTTTATGTTTTTGATTAACCTATGTCTAGGAGTATAGAGTTACAGTAATATCCTTACCTGGGAGGGGGTTTTTTTTTTGTTTTTTGGAGGTTTTCGAATTGGTCATTTTCTGAAAATACTTTTGTGTCTTTGTATGGTTTCGAATGGGTAAGTGTGACGAGTATAGGCCAATAGAGTTTTTGTTGACAATGTTCAATGTGAGGAGGGCACCATTTGTAATCATCTATTTTTAACATTGTCAAATGAAGACTCCTATTGCGAATTACAGGGCAGAAGATAGAACAGCCAAGGGAAGTAAGGTTTTTATCAGTTTAGAACTATAAAGGAAGCATCATGTATATCAGTTTTTCTCGCTATGACAGTTACAAGGATTAAATATGAACTGGCATATTATATAAGCCAAAGTTTTTTTCTATTCTGAAAAGAAAAAAAAAAGAATTTGGAGCACTAGAAACTAAAGAAACCACCTTTCTAGAACCAATGTCTTCCCTTGAAAAACGGTCAAGATCACCAATCACTTTATCTAAATTTATAAACAAGTTGGAGAGATTCCCTGAGATCAACATCTTACAGAAGCAATAATCCCTCAGAATATTGATAGAGAAGTTTATGAGAGTATCAATTATTAACAGGGAAGTTTATTGAAGCTTTGAATTTTGGGAATTTGCTCATCGACTTTTACTTTTATGGTGAGTGTTTTTATTTTATTTTGAAAAAGATCAAAAATCTAAATTTCCCAAGGTGGGTTAAGATTTTAAAAGACTTTATCTTAAAAAATTATTCATTCTTATATGCTCGTCCATGTTGGGTGAGATTACCCTTTCTCGTTCAACTTATGGGATACATAAATCATTGAAGCTATAGATATTAAAATTCTCACTCAACTTATGGGATACAGAAATGATTGAAACGATAGATATTAAAATTGAGTAATATGTAGACAAATCAGATTCAAAGGATAACCTATACTTGCGTGCACGTATCTACCTTAAAAATAAATACCGAGGAGGGACATTTGAAAGAAATTGAGATTATTTTGGACAAATGCTCTTTTGTGCAATAATGCTGACATTTGAAATAAATTGAGATTATTTTGGACAAATGCCCTTTTGTGCAATAATGCTGTCACGTCAGCTGCAAGCACCTTCTAATTACTACGAATTTGTATATAAAATAATCTTCAAACCCTCGTACAATTAAAAAGAGTGACTTTCAAAATTGGAGGAAAAATCATTTCAAAAGAGCTTTTCCATCCCTATCATACTTATTTTACAAAAGCACTTTAAAGCTATACGTTAGTTGATTATAGAAGTCAACCATAACCAACGGAAATTTATCTGTTTTAAGCATCTAATAATTTTCATATCTTTTTGTCTCTGTTGACACTTTAAAGTTATACGTTAGTTGATTATAGAAGTCAACCATAACCAATGGAAATTTATCTGTTTTAAGCATCTAATAATTTTCATATCTTTTTGTCTCTGTTGAGTTTTACAAATTGAATTGAATTGATTAATCAGGGTAAGCTTTTTTATTATCACAGAATTAATGGTTAATTTACCACGAGTGGTTTATGGAAATACATGGTTTTGTTTCTTGTTGAGATTTTCTGTTTTGGATAAAATAGGCAAAATCTCAGTAGGTGACAAAAATTAGGAATTAGTTCCTAGATTAGCTCCAGTTTGTTGGGAGGGAGTTAATGCATCCTAAATTTGTGTTGAGAGGATTTATGAGGCAGTTTGATTCTCTTTGCTATATAACAGGTATCCATACGGATTGTTTGCAATAGAGTGAGGGTGTGTGAATTATGTAATCTCCTGTTTTGATTAATAAAGACTGCCGATGCCTATGTTGTGTGGACGTAGCCCAGGAGGTTTGGGTGAACCACGTTAAACTCCGTGTCTTCTTTTGTGCATGATTTATTTGCTGCGTATTTGATTGATTTGCTGTGCATGATCTCCAACAATTGGTATCAGAGCTCCTGTTGGAGTGCGCCGACTGTGCAGAGGTGCGTGGAGTCCGCCGGTCGAGCGCTGGTGATGCTGTTCAACTGCGTGGAGAGGCTGTAGTTGAAACAAAAAATAAATCGGTTGCAGCGCTGGTGAATTGGTCTGAATGCGGTTTTTTTTGAAAGTCGATTTGAAGATTTTTTAAAAAACGCTGCTATGTGGATTTGCTGGTGCGTGGTAAACGCTGCCATGGTCAACGCAGTGATTTCAGTTTTTTTATTTGTTTTATAAGATTGCCAGAGCCGGTGTGGCTTGGGAGCGCCATTACCCAAGATAAAAAACACGTGAAGTGCACATTGATGGCGATGCACTTCAAATTGATGGCGAGTCGATTTGAAGATTTTTTAAAAAACACTGCTATGTGGATTTGCTGGTGCGTGGTAAACGCTGCCATGGTCAACGCAGTGATTTCAGTTTTTTGATTTGTTTTATAAGATTGCCAGAGCCGGTGTGGCTTGGGAGCGCCATTACCCAAGATAAAAAACACGTGAAGTGCACATTGATGGTGATGCTTGACAAGATGGTGATGTTTTTCATTTAACTGCTGGAGCTGGTGGGATGCGTACTGTGTTGATTGCTGGTGCGTGTTGATTGCCAGAACACGCAGGAACACTGTTGAGCGGAGTTGAAATGCAGAGAAGCGTAGGCGTTGGCAGCGTTGACAGAATGTCGTGACTTAATTTTACTCCAACAATTGGTATGCCGTGACTTAATTTTAATATTATGCCAACGGTTTTTAAATTTTTTATGCCATCGAACTGTTTTTTTTTTTTTATCTGCCAAGTGCATTTTATAAAAAAAAGAAATCGAATGGTAATAAAAGAAGGTTTATAAAAGTCTACAATCGATGGTATAATATATCGATTTGAGTGGTGGATTTTTAAATCGATTTTATTTTAAAAGGGTGGAGTTTATAAGGTGCACTTTTTTTTGTAAAAGTGTTTTTTTTTTAAATCGATTTGTAATTTGTTTTTTAATACCATTTGCATATGGTATGAAAGGAAAGACCTTTTTTCTATAAGGTGAAGGTTATTTTTTTTTTAAAAGGCAGTGAGAGGCTCTTAAAGGAAGGCAAGGGCAATTTTTTTTTAAAAGGCATTTTTTAATTAAAAGGGCATTCTTTATTTGAAAATTGGTTCTGGAGATTACTGTGTTTTTTGCTGAAACAAGATGGCGAAAACTCAAAATGCCCGGTTTGAAATTGAGAAGTTCAATGGCAAAAACAATTTCAAGATCTGGAAGCTAAAGATGCACGATCTGCTGGTTCAACAAGGCGTGGCAAAAGCACTGTTGGGGAAAAGCAAAAGGCCTTCTTCCATGACGGAGGATGAATGGGATGAGTTGGATGACAGAGCTCTGAGCGCAATTCGGTTATGTCTGGCGGATGACGTTCTGTTCAACATTGTGTCAGAGAAGACCGCCGCAGGCTTGTGGATAAAGCTTGAAAAGCTCTACATGACGAAATCCTTGACAAATCGGATTCTCCTGAAGCGGCAGCTTTATGGTTTGTGGATGAAGGAAGGTACCTCGATTACTGACCATCTGAATGTTTTCAATACTCTATTGGTACAATTACAAAGTCTAGATGTAAAATTTGATTCAGAGGATAAGGCAATAACTCTATTGTGTTCATTGCCCGAATCGTGGGATCACTTTGTTACTTCCATAAGCTTTAGTACTGCAGCCGTCCTTGAGTTTGACGATGTGGTTGGAGCCATGTTGTCTGAGGAGACGAGGAAGAAGTCGAATGCTGACACCTCTACATCAGAGGCAATGATGGCTAGAGGTCGTTCAAGAGAAAGACGCTCTAGTAAGCGCAACGATTCGCGTTCAAAGTCGAAAGGGAAGAAGAGCAAAGTGAAGCGCTGGTTTTGTGGCAAATCGGGGCACTTGAAGAAAGACTGCTGGAAGAGACAGCAAACAGAAAAGAAAGGAGACTCTTCGATAGAGAAGAAGGAGGAAAATGCGACAGATACAGGTTCGGCATCTGGTTCAGGTATGAGCGACGAAGTGTTGTCTTTTAATATGTCAAATCATGATCAACATTGGTTGTTAGATTCCGGTGCATCAAACCACATGTGTATTCATAGAGAATGGTTTAAGACGTATAGATCAGTTAATGATGGAGTCGTGTACATGGTTAATGATGTCACATCTAATATTGTGGGAATAGGAAGTATACAACTGCAAATTTTTGATGGCACAACTAAATTGTTAACAGATGTGAGACATGTTCCAGACTTAAGAAAAAATCTAATTTCACTGGGAGCACTTGACACAAATGGATATAAAACTGTAATTCAAGGTGGAGTTATGAAAATCTATAAAGGTATCTTACTAGTAATGAAAGCTAAGAAAGTAGGAAATCTGTTTCAGTTAGAAGGAAGTACAGGGTCATATTTTGTGTCTA